>JACEIK010003027.1:150746-161302 GCA_018107945.1 Datura stramonium
ATTTATTTCAACACTAATATATGCACTTGTAATATTTTTTTAAAGCTTCTCAAAAATCATATTTTCCATGATTAATTATTTTTCTGATTTCATCAACCCCCACTATTTTGAGAATTTAATGAAAATAAAACTTCATGAAAAAAAGTTATCATTTTATTCATGAAAAGATTAGGTAAATTATACCTTTTCTTTTCTTGAAATGAGAAAGTCAAAAATACTTTACTCATTGATCTCTGCTTTTCCATCTCTTGAAGAGATTTAGTGACGTTGAAGTGGGTGATGTTGAGATCTCCTATCTTGATATCTATAAATTTTCAAACTGTAATAAGAATGAATCTCCTTAAAATTGTAGGTGAATCAGTGTAAAAATAAAATAAACAAAATAAATAAATAAATACCAAGGCTGAGGCACGGATATGTCGCTCTCTTTAAGGAGATTCAATTCCAATGAGATGTAATCTTCACTGATCAAGCAGTAATACAATTGACTTATCCCCTCCAGGATACAACAGCCCAACAACATCATTGTAATATCTCAGGAACCCAAGGATCAGACCTGGGAGTCAAAATGGGGAAAATGTAAAACTGGTGTTGCAGACACAAAAAGAGCCGTTGGATGACTTGTGAGGTTATCCCACGAGTCGTCAGGTGACTCGTAAGGAGGCCACGAAAGAGTTGGAGAGTTTGGAGGAAAAGGGGTCCCACAGGCATGGGAACGACTCATGGTCAGACACCACGAGTTGTTAGGTCAGCCATGGGGTTAGGGAGGAGGAAAATAGAAAAAGGCAAGACAGTGTACTTAATGGAAGCTGACCATGACTCGTTGGGTGTGGTAATGAGTCGTAGTGTGAGTCGTGGGGTGATATAAGTGTGAGGTGATGTAATTAAGGCAGTGCACTTAACGATTGGTGACCACGAGTCGTGGTCACCCCTAATGAGTCGTTATGTTAGTCGTTGCGAGCCCAGGACGTCAGGTTATACAGTATACTCGATGAGCAGCATGACGAGTCGTTTGCCCCAGTGACAAGTCATCAGGTCATCCATTAGGACCACCTGACAGTTTTTTTCTGCGATTTAGTAAGGGCCTTTTCGTAAATTCTAAATGTCCTAAAGCCTATCCTACATCGTTTATGGCTCGTTTTAGTGGATTTTAAGAGGTGAAAACCTATTCTAAGTCCTTCATTACATGCATGCAAGCTTGAGAGGTTGAAGAGGTGATTCAAGGCTAGTATTCAATGTTTCCATCCAATTTCCTCTTGGGTAATCAAAGATTTGGTAGAATCAATCCCTTTCAGGTATGTAGGGTTATGAGTGGGTGTTTCCTTTCACACCCATGGAAATCTCTATATAAGTATGAGAAATTCCTATGATCAAGTTATGGGGTTTTTGCCCAATTGTATAATTCTTCAATTTCTATACATGGGTACAATTAGATCATGTTTCTATTGATGAATTGTGAAGCTTCGGCAGATTTTAAATTGTTTTCAATCAAAAATTATGTTTTCTAATTTATGAAATTAAATGACCATGGATGAGAAGTTCATGAAAGAAGAGAATGATGATGAATGTATGATGATGATGAGATTTGATGATGAAAAGCATCTTTCTAAAGCTACCCATGACTATGATATTGTTTTCAAAATGAATTGAGTAGATCCAAGCATCATAAAATATTGGGTAAAGCCCTTATATTATGTATGATGATATAGTATTTCTAAAGTAAGCTTACCACATGATTTTGGAGTAAAGGCTTCCACTTATCTTTGAGCTTGTGGTATGTTTCGAAATAAAGCTTCTCATATGAATGAATTCACAATTGAGATGTATGTTATTATTGAGCTTTATTTTCATACGATGTTGGGTCTATGCATGATTTTATTGTTGAGCTTCGCCAATAGACGATGTTGATCATCGTTATCTACGATGTAGAGCATTACATGTTTTGAGAGAAGAGTCTAGCACAGAGCAGGCTAAGGGTTGATCACCCTATGCCCCAGAACTATGCACCAACGTATGTTGATACTATTATATTATTGTGACCTCCCTTGTGAGCTATCCTCGGCCCTAACGGCCCATGAGCTTGATATTGATATCATGGTAGCGTCCTTAGATTTGGCAAAATTTTGGATGGCTTTGCCCATTTGAATGTGATAGTCGGTACTACGTAAGCTCTATCGTGGTATGTCGGTTAAGTCACGAATCTCCCATTGTCTATATGATTCAGATTTGCATATTCATTACCCATGATTATTATTTTAATCATGCATCTTCTAAAAGCAAGGTTTTACTCATTGTTAAGCTTTTCTTATAAATGTCACATCTTTGAGTCATTCGAGTCAGTTATGATGTTATGAAGCTATGCGTTGTTATGTTATGAAAAGACTATGATTTCAGAAAGAATGCATGCAATCCTTCCTCTCAGATTTGAAATCTTATGATATGTTATGAAATATTTTAAATGATTGACTTTACTTAAGCGGTTTTACGTACCTTGCATACTCGGTACATTTCATGTACTGACCGCATAATTTCTATGTTGTATAATTTCATGATACAGGACCAGTTTCTAGGCTCAACCCCGCTCGTAATCAGTTGTCAGAGTTAGCCCCTGCTTTGTTGGTGAGTCCTCATCCTCCGAGGGATAGACTTTTAGTTTCTCGTATGTACTTTCAGTTCCGTGTTGTTGAGTTAGTTGGGGTCTTGTCCCATCAACTCATCCAGATTAGAGGCTTTTCAGACTTATGTATGTAATCAACTTCGGATGTTATTTTTTATGTTATGTCGAGTTAGACTTCCATTGTGTTTATATTGTTGATTTCTTCTGTTTCTTGATTGGTTTAGACGTATGCTTGTGCCATGGGTCGACTTAGGGTCATTCGGGGCTCCTTGTCCCGTGTCTACGATCTGGGCCTCTGTTCGGGTCGTGACAAACTTGATATCAGATCCATAGGTTTGAAGTGTCCTAGAGTGTATGAAAGCCGCGTTAAGTAGAGTCTTTTTCATGGGTGTGAAGCACGTCACACTTATGACGAAGAGGCTATTAGATGTTTAGGAAATGTTCCCTTCATTTATGATCTATGTTGTGCGATAAAAAGTCTTTCTATCCTTCTAATTCTTGCTATTCATGATTGCAGAATCATGGCTCCTCAAAGAATGAACGGAAGGAGGAATGGAGGTGGTGAAGGCCACGAGGATGGAAATGGTTATGGGCATCAGCCAGCCCCACCAGATCAGGAGCCTCAGGCACCGGAGCCAGCCGCCCATGCTGAGTTCCAGGCCGCTATTCATATTCTTGCGCAGGTCTTGAATGATGAGGTAAACCATAAGGCCGTTGCGCATGTTCCAAAAAATGGAAATACAACGGCGGCTCGAGTCATATACTTCTTGAGGATGAACCCGCCATATTTCTAAGGGTCCAAGGTAGATGAGGACCCGCATGATTTCATTGATGAGATTATCAAGATCACCCAAGTCGTGAGGGTGAGTAGTTTTGAGTGCGTAGAGTTGGCTTCCTACCAGTTGAAGGGGGTTGCGCATATCTGGTTCCACCAATGGAAGGATAAAAGAGTCCCAGCAGCAAGTCCGTTCACATGGGAGGAGTTTCATGTTGCATTCCTAGATTAGTTCTTCCCTCGAGAGCTAAAGGCAACTGAGTTTGTAAAGGTTAAGCAGGGAAGAATGACAGTGCAAGTGTATTCCCTTGAGTTTACTCGCCTATTGAAATATGTCCCGAAGTTAGTGGCTGACGAGAGGACGCGGGTGAGAATATTTGTGCATGGTATAACAGGGTATTTGGAAAAGGAGTGCCGGATTGCTATGCGTTAGCAGGATATGGTCTTCCCTCGCAAAGTGTTGTACGCCCAGTAGATGGAGGCGACACATTCGAGAGATAGGGAGGCAAAGAGGGCTAGGACTGAGGACCACAGATTCTCTCAGTAGAGGTCTGGTGGTGGGAACGAATAGCAGATTCACCAGAGATCATCAGCACCGGCATCTTCGGCATTGAGTGTGCCATCCAGTCCTAGACATGATCAAAGAGGGAGAGCATCAGGCTCAAGGGGTCAGAGCAGCAGACACGCAGATTCTAGAATCCCAGCTTATTGTCGGGGTGTGGTAGGGGGCACACAAGCTAGTGCTTGGCAGGTTCAGGTGCTTGTTTTTGTTTGAGCAGCCCAGACACATGCTTCGAGATTTTCCATCTGCGAGGCAAGATCAGGTTAGGGGATAAGGCCCATCTTCTAGTTCAGCAGCTCCTCACCCACGCTCATCACATCAGGGGGTGTCTACTTGCACAGCTGGCGATCAGCGCCAGAATAGATACTATGCTTTAGCATCCCGTCAGGAGCAGGAGGTCTACCCGAATGTGGTTACTGGTATGTTGTGAGTTTTTCATATTGATGTATTTGTTTTGCTAGATCTAGGGGCTACCTTGTCTTTTGTGACACCATATGTGGCCAGTAGCTTCGGAGTCACTCCCGATGTCTTGGCAGAACCCTTCTAAGTTTCCATTCCAATAGGTGACTCAGTTATAACTAGACAGGTGCATAGAGGTTTCCCAGTCTTAGTTCTTCATATGGTCACCTCAACAGATTTGATAGAGTTAGCCATGACCGATTTTGATGTTATTCTCGGCATGGATTGGCTATTTGCATGCTATGCTTCAGTTAATTGTAGAACCTGGGTAGTAGAGTTCAGATTTCTGGGTGAGCCAGTCTTAGAATGGAAGGGTAGTTCATCTATGCTTGTAGGTCGATTCATTTCCTACCTTAAGGCCAGGAAGATGATTTCTAAGGGTTGAATATCTAGTTAGTGTTAGGGATGTCGAGTCCGAAACCCCGACTATCAGGTTAGTTCCAGTAGTATGTTAGTATCCAGAGGTCTATCCTGATGATTCGCTAGGTGTTCCTTCCGAGCAGGAGATTGATTTCAATATTGACCTTCTTTCCGACACATAGCCTATATCTATTCCTCCCTACAGGATGGATCCACTCGAGCTAAACGAATTGAAGGATCAGTTTAAGGATCTATTAGATAAGGGCTTTATTAGGCCCAATAAGTCTCCATGGGGTGCACCAGTGTTATTTGTCCGGAAGAAGGATGGTTCGCTTCGGAAGTGCATTGACTATCGACAGTTAAACAGGGTCACCGTTAAGAATAGGTATCCTTTGCCCAAGATCAATGATTTTTTTGACCAGCTTCAAGGTATGAAGTGTTTCTCCAAGATTGATCTCAGATCTGGGTATCACCAGCTCAGGGTTCGGGAGAGTGACATCCCGAAAACCGCTTTCAGGACTCGGTATGTTCACTACAAATTTTTTGTGATGTCTTTTGGACTAACCAATTCCCCTGTAGCTTTTATGGATCTAATGAACAGGGTGTTCAAGACATATTTGGATGCGTTCGTGATTGTGTTTATTGATAATATCCTTATATACTCTTGATGTGAGGAGGAGCATGTCGCCCACTTGAGAGTAGTGGTTCAGACACTCAAGGATCATAAGTTGTATACAAAGTTCAGCAACTGTGAGTTTTGGTTGGACTTTGTGGAATTTTTGGGTCATGTAGTATCGAGTGAGGGAATAAAGGTAGATTCTCAAAAAATCGAGGTACTGAAAAACTGGCCTAGACCGGTGAATCCTTCGGACATTCGGAGTTTCTTGGGTTTAGATGGCTACTATCGGAGGTTTGTTGAGGGTTTCTCCTCTATTGCAGCACCTTTGACCAAGTTGACTCAGAAAAAGGTAAAGTTCCAATGGTCGGAGGCTTTGTTAGAAAAGCTTTTAAGAGTTGAAGACTTGACTTGCTTCAGCACCAGTGTTGACCCTACCAGAGGGTACCTATGGTTTTGTGATGTATTGTGATTCTTCGAGAATCGAACTTGGGTGTGTGTTGATGCAGCAAGGGAAAGTGATAGCATATGCCTCAAGACAGTTGAATGTCCATGAGAGGAATTACCTGACCCATGACCTTGAGTTGGACGTGGTG
Source organism: Datura stramonium (assembly GCA_018107945.1). Taxonomy (NCBI): domain Eukaryota; kingdom Viridiplantae; phylum Streptophyta; class Magnoliopsida; order Solanales; family Solanaceae; genus Datura; species Datura stramonium. Next base: position 156,732 of record JACEIK010003027.1, read on the forward strand.
GTATTTGCATTGAAGATATGGCAGCATTACTTATATAGGATCCACGTTGATGTATTCACAGATCACAAGATCTTGCAGTATGTGTTCAAACAGAAAGATCTCATTTTTTGGCAAAGGAGGTGGTTGGAGCTACTAAAGTACTACGACATGAGTGTCCTTTACCACCCGATAAGGCTAATGTGGTAGCAGACGTACTTAGTAAGCTCTCTATGGAGTGTGTGTCCCACGTGGATGAGGGAAAGAAGGAGTTGGTGAAAGATGTCCATCGACTTGCAAGGTTGGGAGTTAGATTGGTTGAATCGACTGATGGCAGCGTTGTTGTGCAAAACGGATCAAAATCGTCCTTGGTGACTGCTGTGAAGGTCAGACAAGATGAGGATCCGATTTTGGTAAAGTTGAATGAAGTCATTCGGAGTCAGAAGATGGAGGTATTCTCCCAAGAAGGAGATGGTGTGCTACGGTACCAGAGTCGTCTATGTGTTCCAGATATCGACATTTTGAGGAGTCAGTTGTTGCATGAGGCTCATGGATCGAGGTACTCTATTCATCCAATTGCAACAAAGATGTATCATTATTTGCGGGAAATATATTAGTGGAATGGCATGAAAATGGATTTTAGAGAATTAGTAACCAAGTGCCCGAACTGTCAGCAAGTGAATGTCGAGCATCAAAGACCGGGAGGCATAATTCAGGATATTAGCATTCCCACTTGAAAGTGGAAACATATTAATATGGATTTCATTATAGGCCTACCTCGTACTTGCTGACACTACGATTCTATTTGGGTGGTCGTTGACTGGTTGGCTAAGGCTGCACACTTCCTACCAGTCAAAACCACAGATTCAGCAGATGATTATGCCAAACTTTATATCCAGGAGTTGGTGCGATTACATGGAGTGCCCTTTTCTATTATCTCAGACCGAGGTACTTAGTTTACCTCTTAGTTTTGGTGGTCTTTTCAAAAAAGGTTTGGGACTCAGTTTAAATTCAGCATAGTGTTTCATCCGCAAACGGATGTCCAGGTAGAGCGGATGATTCAAACTCTCGAGGACATGTTGAGAGCATGTGTGATGGACTCCAAAGGTAGTTGGGATGATCTCATTCCCCTAATCGAGTTTTCTTACAATAACAGCTATCACTACAGTATCCAAATGGCACCATCGAGGCTCTTTATGGACGGAGGTGTAGATCTCCCATCGGATGGTTTGAGGTTGGTGAGGCAACTATGGGGCCAGATTTGGTTTATGAGGATATGGTGAAGATTCAGTTGATAAGGGAAAGGCTGAAAACTGCTTAGAGTCGTCAGAAGTCATATGTTGATGTAAGGAGGATAGAGTTGGAGTTCGAGGTGGATGATTGGGTATTTTGAAGATATCTCCCATGCAGGGAGTCATGCGATTTGGAAAGAAAGGAAAACTCAGTTCCCGCTATGTTGGTCCCTACTGGGTTATGAGAAGAGTTGGCAAGGTAGCGTATGAGTTGGACTTTCCCTCAGAGTTATCCTCCGTGCATTCTGTGTTTCATGTATCTCTTTTGAAGAAATGCTTGGGAGATTCAACTTTAGTAATTTTGATGGACAACGTAGGTCTAAGGGATAAACTTAGCTATGAGGAGGTTCCAGTGGAAATAGTAGATCGACAAGTTCGAAGGTTATGGAACAAAGAAGTAGCTTCAGTTAAAGTATTATGGAGGAATCAGCATGTTGAAGGAGCTATGTGGGAAACCGAAGTAGATATAATGGCTAGATACGCTGAGCTGTTCCTTACCGGCTAAGTTTCAATTTGAGGTATCAGTTCTTTCCCTAATTCTCTAATCAATTTCTATGTTCAGTTCACGTGTGCAAGTTTGTTTTATGTTATGATAGATGTATGTGATATGTGAATTCAGTTCCTCCATGTAGTTCTATTCGGAGGTAGTCATTATGTCAGTTTTTGATTTAAATGATTGGTGTTTGCATATGATGATTGCGTGTTTTTGCATTTTCTGTGTGTTTCTAACATTCGAGGATGAATGTTCCCAAGGGGGATGATATTGTAATACCCCGAGAACCCAAGGATCAAACCCGAGAGTCAAAGTGGGGAAAATGTAAAACTGCTGTTGCAACCACAGAACGAGTCGTTGGATGACTCGTGAGGTCAACCCATGAGTCTTCAGGTGACTCGTTGGGAGGCCAAGAAAGAGTTGGGATGTTTGGAGAAAAAGGGGTGCCCACGGGTGTGGGAACAACTCGTGGTCAGACACCACGAGTCCTTAGCTTAGCCATGGGGTAAGGGAGAAGGAAAATAGAAGAAGGCAAGACAATGTACATAACGGAAGTTGACCACGACTTTTTGGGTGTGGTAACGAGTTTTGGTGTGAGTCGTGGGGTGATATAAGTGTGAAGTGATGTAATTGAGGCATTGCACTAGACGAATGGTGAACACGAGTCATGGTCACCCCTAATGAGTCGTTATGTCAGTCGTTGCAAGCCCAGGACGCCAGACTAGAAGTGTATCGATGAGTAGCATGACGAGTCGTTGGCCCCAGTGGCGAGTCGTTAGGTCGTCTGTTAGGACCAGCTGACAGTTATTTTCTGCGATTTAGTAAGGGACTTTTCGTAAATTCTAAATGTCCTAAAGCCTATCCTACATCGTTTAAGACTCGTTTTAGTCAGTTTTAAGAGGGAAAAACCTATTCTAAGTCATTCATTACATGCATGCAAGCTTGAGAGGTTGAAGAGGTGATTCAAGGCTAGTATTCAAGGTTTCCATCAAATTCCCACTTGAGTAATCAAAGATTTGGTGGAATCAATCCCTTCCACGTATGTAGGGATATGAGTGGGTGTTTTATTCCACACCCATGCCCAATCTCTATCTAAGTATGAGAAATTCCTATGATCAAGTTATGGGTTTTTTTCGCAATTGCATAATTCTTCAATTTCTATACATGGATACAAATAGATTATGTTTCCATTGATGAATTATGAAGCTTGGGCAGATTTTAAATTATTTTCAATCAAAAATTATGTTTTCTAATTTATGAAATTAAATTTCCATGAATGAGAAGTTCATGAAAGAAGAGAATGATGATGAATGTATGATGATGATGAGATTTGATTATGAAAAGAATGTTTCTAAAGCTACCCATGCTATAATATTGTTTTTAAAATGAATTGAGTAGATCCAAGCATGATAAAATATTGGGTAAAGCCTTTATATTAAGTATGATGATGTAGTATCTCTAAAGTAAGTTTACCACATGATTTTGGAGTAAAGGCTTCCACTTATCTTTGAGCTTGTGGTATGTTTCGAAATAAAGCTTCTCATATGCATGAATTCACAATTGAGATGTATGTTATTATTGAGCTTTATTTTTATACGATGTTGGGTCTATGCATGATTTTATTGTTGAGCTTCATCAATAGACGATGTTGAGCTTCATTATATACGACGTAGAGTATTGCATGTTTTGGGAGAAGAGTCTCGCACCGAGCGGGCTGAGGGTAGATCACCCTATGCCCCAGAACTACGCACCAACGTAGGTTGATACTATTATATTATTGGGACCTTCCTTATGCCACCCTAACGGCCCATGAGCTTGATATCGATATCATGGTAGCGTCCTTAGCTCTGGCAAAATTTTGGATGGCTTTGCCCATTTGAGTATGATAGTCGGGATCACGTAAGCTCTATCGTGGTATGTCGGTTAAGTGATGAGTCTCCCATTGTCTGTATGATTCAGATTCACATATTCATTACCCATGGATATTATTTTAAACATGCATATTCTAAAAGCAAGGTTTTACTCATTGTTAAGCTTTTCTTATAAATGTCATATTTCATCTTTGAATCATTCGAGTCAGTTATGATGTTATGAAGCTATGTGTTGTCATGTTATGAAAAGACTATGATTTCAGAAAGAATGCATGTAATCTCTCCTCTCAGATTTGAAATCTTATGATATGTTATAAAATGTTTTAAATGATTGACTTTACTTAAGCGATTTTATTTACCTTGCATACTCGATACATTTCACATATTGACTGCATACATTCTATGTTGTATCATTTTATGATACAGGACCTAGCTCCCAGGCTCAGACTCACTCGTAATTAGTTGTCAGAGTTAGAAGCTGCTTGGTTGGTTAGTTCTCATCCTTCGAGCACTAGACTTTCAGTTTCCCGTATGTATTTTCAGTTCCGTTTTGTTGAGTTAGTTGGGGTCTTGTCCCATCAACTCTTCCAGATTAGAGGCTTTTTGGACTTATGTATGTAATCCGCTTCGGATGCTATTTCTGATGTTATGTCGAGTTAGACTTCCACTGAGTTTATATTGTTGATTTCTTCAGTTTCTTGGTTGAGTTAGACGTATGCTTGTGCCATAGATCGACTTGGGATCATTCGGGGCTCCTTGTCCCGTGTCTACGATTCGGGCCTCTATTTGGGTCGTGACAGTCATATTACTCAAACAACTCCAGATTAGTTGAAGAGTCAAAAGCTCCACCAAAAGAACACATTTCTTCAACATAAAATTATTCTCTTTTTGTATAGTGAACTATTTGAAGACTTAGAATATTTTCTTTATCTCAACTCT
>JACEIK010003028.1:4465-29345 GCA_018107945.1 Datura stramonium
GTACATGATATTTAGAATGTAAAGGTGATTCGTAGGAAAGCATGCAACTTTGTAAATATGTTGAAATACCTAGGCCTTAGAGTTCGATTCGGTGTGATTGAGGCTTAATGTTTGAATTCTTGTAATTAGCTGTTTGAAGAGTCTGTGAATATGTCTTGAGTTGAGCATGTGCAACAAGTGTGTGGTGAGGTTTCGATTGTTCCATGCTATTGTGAATTGTCTAGAACTTGCCTGGTGTGTGTGCGAAACAAAATGAAGGATGTGTAGAGTAGGAAAGGATGTAGGCGTTTCTTTGATTTAACCGAAAGTTTTTTTTCATTATCATACCCACCTTGAAAGTACATCCTAGTTAGCCCATTGAGCCTTTATTGAAAGTACATCCTAGTTAGCCCATTGAGCCTTTAGCCTACTTTTTTTCTTTGTCGAAAAGATACAAACTGAGCTTAACCCTTTCTTTTCATTATCCGTGAATTTGATCCAAAACTCTTAAGCGCTCAAGAAAAAATAAATTTTTCCCAAAGTGTCAAGGAGTGAGAATTGTGAAAAGAAAGAAAAAGCTGAAGTGGTGAAAGAAAAGAAAAGGTCAAAGGTGCACATGCTGTAAATGAAATAAAATGAAGATGTGTAACTAATATTTGTTATTTAGTCGAGTGTGCTTAAAGAAATGGGGACAAAAACAAAGAAAGACTTCAAGAATGGGAGGACGAAGGAAGAAACAATGTCTATAATGTTGATGGGATGTATTGAAAAAAATGCTTAAGGATGCAAGTTGTCATATTGGTTAGAACAGTATTTACTAGTTCCTAGCTTACATTACAACCTCGTTAAGTCCTACGTGATTTTACATCACGCGTCCTTATATTAGTGGAGTAATACACTAGAGGCAAGCCTAAGGTTCATGACATGATGCATGTGAATTCTTTGGGAGAGAGAGCGAAATCACGTTTATATGCCCGCATCGAATGTTTTTGGAGTTCATATGATTGAAAAGGGGGAAATTTTCGTGTTGTGAGGGCACATGCTTGACGAGAGATTGAATTTCAGGTCGGATATCTTGATCAGCTAATTTGCATGAGTTTGCCGATATCGAGAGTCGATTCTTGAGTCTAGAGGTCTTGATGTGTTGAATGTCATTGTATTGATGAGACTATGCATGTTTTCTTGATGATTTGCTATAATAAATAATCGGTATAACCGTAGCTTGAGTTGTCGAGCCAAAGTAGCTATGTGTGGGTGTCAATTGCATGAGATGTGGAGATTGTTCGAGGATGAACAAGGTTTTAAGTGTGGGGTAAGTGATCTTGGGCAGAATTATATGCCCAAGTAATACTCAAATGCTTCATTTCGTCTTGTTTATCTATCGTTACTTGTGCATTCTCATGTAATTTGTAGTTAAAATGTGAATTTATACTAACCAAATACGATTAGCGTTGTTTTGCAGGAAAAATGCAATTTTATGAAGCCAAGATGCATGTCGGGAGAAATCGTGGAATGAACTCGAAGCGAGCAGTGGAAAAGGCTAAGGAGTTGCAGCAAATAAAAGGCTCCGTGATGGAGCCGTGGTTATCCGCCAAGCATCGCGGAGGCATTCTGCCCCGGGATGGATTAAAATTACAAGTTCAGTGAAGGTCCGCAAGCTGCCTCCGTGGCACGTTGGACATATTACCTGGAACATGGAATCAAGAAGGTGCGCGTTGGAGCCGTGGCACGTTGGGCATAAATACCTGATGTCCGGATTCCAGTAAGGGATCTGGTGTTAGCGTGTCACGGAGGCAGTGCTCCGATGCACTCCGGTGACACATTGCTTGTTATTCGAGAAAAATTTCCACTAGTGTAAATAGCACACTTAGGTTCATTTTTAATAATTTTCGACTTGGTTGAGCAAGAACGTGGTTACAGGCAGCTGAGGGGACAAAATCCTAGGGTTCTTCTATCTCTCTTTCTCTGTTATTTCAATTGTTTGTATGATTTGTTGACTCATTTGATGATGTTTAATCCACAAATGAGTGGCTAAATTCACTTCTTTTTGAGGTTAAGAACATTTGTAGTGGAAATGTAATTATTGATCATTTTGGTGTTTCATATTTTCTTCCATGGTTGTTCTATTAATTCTTGTTCTTACTGCATGAATGTGTGGCCAATGTTAATGTATATCTAAAAAGTCCGGTTTCACTTGAAAGAGAAAGAAATTGGAAAAGGTGAATTGATAGGATATGATCTTTTCTGTTTTGGAAAAAAAAAAAAAAAATTGAATTGATTTACCTTCGATAGAAATATACTTTGAAAGTCGTATTAGTCAATTATGGAATCAGTTTTGTATGGCTAGAACATGAATTTCTTTTTATCACAGAAATGTAGGTGGAAGGTTCATGATTCTTAAGTTGGGTTAAATACTAATCCATAGGCAATAATTTTTGACTAGCAATCAAGGAAAGATTAATCATATTCTTATCGATAAATTACTCCTTACATGTTTGTTTTAGCCTCAGCATGCTCATAACTATAGTTCAGACTCAAATTGTATCTTCGTTTAGATTTAGTATAAATTAGGAAACAAAATCCCAAAATCTTCTTTACACTGTTGTCTGCATTTTTAGGGTTAAAGTTCATTGACACTTGATTCGATTGTTCTGGTCCAAATTCCCTGTGGGGCTTGGCTTATTTGAGCCATTTTACTACTTGTCTGACCACGTGCACTTGCGTGTAGTCATCTAGACCGACAAACAGCTTTCAGTTGGTTGAGCTACGCTACTTTCAGTTTCATACTTTAGTGAGTTTATTGGGGTATTGTCCCATCAGTTCCTTAGATATGTTAGTGGCTTATTAGACAATATGTAAAATATCGCCTTACGCATCAACCTGTTTAAGATTGGTATGTATTTAGACTTCCGCTTATGCATGTTTTGTAATATCAGTTTCTGCTTGATGTATGCTCTTTAGCTGCTATGTTCATGCCATGGGTCGGTATGGAGCCATTCATGGCTCTAGGTCTCGTGTCTCGATCCGTCTATGTTTGGGTTGTGACAATTTTTGCGAACTCTTCTTCCTTCACACCTTGGGCTATTTTTTGAGTCCTTCCTTGGTTTCTACTCGGAACATCTAAACCACTTGTTAGCTCCTAAAACACACATAAACATGAGTTCATGCATTTCATAAGGATTATGATTCAAACAAGGTAAAATATGGGTAAAAACATGGAAAATAGGCACAAGAATATGCCCAACATCAACTCGATGAACTGATGCCAGCTCCGCTGGCAAGTCCAACACATAGGCCACATTGCCACGCGTCAGAATCCTGTAAGGTCCAACTTATCTAAGACTGAGCTTTCCTTTCTTCCCAAACCTTGGTCACCCCTTTGTGTGTGAAATCTTCAAGTAAACACAAGCCATCAACCTAAATATAAATTTCTCTCTCCTCATATCCCATATGATTTCTGATAACTCTAAGTCAGTTTTAAGCCTTTCCTTGATAAGCTGAACTCTACATGGACTCATGAATTGAGTCGCCCTATCAAAGTATCTTTCACCAACCTCAAACCAACCTATAGGAGACCTACATCTCCTATGATAAAGTGCCTCAAACGGGGCCATCTGAATATTGGAGTGGTAGTTGTTGTTGTACGCAAACTCGATGCGAGGTAGGTAATCATCCCAATTGACCCGAATCAATCATGCAAGCTCTCAACATATCCTCTAGACTTGATGTCCATTCAACTTGTCCATCTGCTTGTGAATGGAAAGTTGCACGAAGTTTAACATAGGTACTAAGTCCTCTAAATTGACTTCCGTGGTCTGAGGTAAACTAAGTACCCCTATATTAAATGATGGACAAAGGGACTCTATGCAGTATGAATAACTCCTGGATGTATAGTCTAGCATAATCCTTTTGCTAATCTCGTGGTCTTAATTGGGAGGAAATATGCTGATTTAGTCATCCGGTCTACAACCACCCAAATCGGGTCATACTGTCATGCTGTATGAGGTAAACCAGTAAATGAAATCCATATTTACTTCTTTTCACTTCCACATAGGAATACTCGATATCTTGAGTCATACCCCTAGGTATTTGATTGTTATACCCCAGGTTCCAAAGATCAGACCCGCATGTTGAAATGGTGAAAGTTAAAATTTGGCACTAGACATCGACGTGGTCGTGAGGTGACGCGTGAAAGAAGCCCATGAGTTGTGATGTGACTCATGGGGAGGCCAAGTGATGAGTCGGAAACTTGAGAAATGTGATCCCCACGGACGTGACCACGAGTCGGGGTCAGGCCCCACGACTCAAGTTAGGTCGGCACGGGGTGGGAGTGAATAAGAACATAGTAGTAAGAGGGAAGTGTACCTAATGGAAGGACCCCATGTGGTCGGGTCGTACACCATAATTCGTGGGGAGGGTCGTAAGCCGCAGAATGAATCAAGGTAAGAATTAGAGGCAGTGTACCCAACGAGTGGTGACCACGAGTCGTGGCCAGAGAGGACAAATCTTTAGGTACCTCATGGTGAAGAACCGTAATTTCCAAAAAGTAGTTCACCGGTGTGACCATGAGTTGTGGTCACCGAGCACGACCTGTTAGGTCACCGGTGTGGGGACCGACAGTCAATTTTTCCCTTCTCACGAGTTTTAAAGGGCCTTTCAGTAAATTCCTATCCTCTTAAACTTTAAATTGCGTCATTTAAGCATATTTTTAGACTTATTAGTGGGGTTAAACGATATCTTTCATCATTCCCCACTTATACCTTTAGAAAACAGATCAGAATTCTCTCAGAACTCTCAGAGCAAGAACTAGGGAAGTCTACTTCTCCTCAGATTCTCAAGGAATTTTGTCGGATTTCTTTATCAGGTATGTGGGAATTCAACAAGGGAATTGCCTTCCCTTGTGTCCCAAATTTCTCCCTATTTTATTTATCGCCTCTAGCCCCGTAGATTTTTGAATGTTAAGAAATTCTTAGTAATGCTTCATTTGATTTATGTGGAATATTATTTTATAATAATTATAGATATTTTCCCACCAGTTTGTGACAATATTGATGCTAATACATGTACATTAAGTTTATCCCTAGTTCTTGAGAGTAGAAAAGACTAGAATCTTGCTATAGTGATTAAACCTTGAAATTTTCTCCCCGATTCGATCAGTTTTGTGGATTCCCATATTATTTTTTATATACTAAATTCTCAAAAGATACATGGTTGCCTAGTTTTATTCAAAATGTGAGAATACTCAGTGTCAGTTAGAAGTGTCACCGATCAGTTTGACTACGACTTTCCGAGGTGTCGTATTACCTCCCGCTATCGAATCAAATTCGAAATTCAAGCATATTAGTCCACTAGATGGTCATGACAATTTAGATATATAGCTCGACTAGCCTTAGGACCCCAAGCTTCAGATTTCAGTTTATTTCTAGATTCTCTGGTTGAGGCCAACTCGTACCATGAAGGTAAATGGACTGCACCACGAGTCGTATGAGGATGCCCATTTAAAATAGTTGTTTTGTATTTTTCAAGACTCATGGCAGGCGACCCGTAAGTCGATTCAACGAAATGTAGGAAGGATTGTATTGTCACTTGTGGACTTGACCCATTCCAAATTCTTGGTATGACTGCTAGTACGACTCGTGAGCAGTAAAACCATGAGCTATACTAGATTCGTACCTCGTGATTGTTACAAATTTTGGCTTGGGATAGTCCCAATGAGCCATCCTACGAGTTGTAGTACAAAACCATGAGTCATAGGAAGGCTTGTGAAGCCTGTCCCTTCCTTATTTTTGGTTCAGTTTGTAGGAGGTATCACTAGTGTTGGGTACGAAGTTTCCAAGTCCGGGCATGCATTTACTTATTTTACAGTTGCCCACATTCCCTTAACTGCTGATTCACAACTTCAATTTTAACAGTTTAATTTACAATTTTCACAAGTTCAAACCCCTACACAATCGCACACAGCTTGTTTACAATCCCTAGTCATTGTCCTTTTTTTAATTTTTCAAGCGATGAGAGGACTTCGTGATTTAGCAGGTTCGCATCAAGAACACAAGTCATATCTATCAAATTCAAAGAAACACTTACTTGGAATGTTGATAATGTCGATGTTCAATCGTAACTAGGGTTTAGACTCGGATTCTCGTACTCTAAGCAAGAACTGACCAATTGATTTTTGATGAGTTACTGCATGATGGAGTCGTGGAATTTGGTTTTGAGAGCGTGGGAGAAGGGTACGATTGTTTGAGCTTATATAGGTTATAGGGCTGTTTTGAAAAATCCTGGCCGAAGCCGTGTGAATTTAAAATTTTGACCCTTCATGACTTGTACCAAGAGTTGTAGGAAGGCCCTACTTCACTCGTCCCTTGTACCTGTAAAAGATATTGAAAAAATTACCCGTGGACTTACTAGCACATCTAATGACTCAGTACTATGGGGGTACGATTCGTACAATGACTTATAGGTCTTTCTTCCATTGTGATCCATGCCTGCATAGTTCATAGCGACAGTGAGTACTATGACCCATACAATGAGGTTACGAGTCATAAGACCAACCATACTCGAACTCATGCACCGAAATACATCTCTACTATTACTACACCTCGTGCTACGACTTGAACAACACTCTTACGAGTCAGTCGGTGAACCGTAGCACCTGCCTGTTCAACAAATTTTAAGCCACCTATTTTTGTTTCCCCTGAGGACTGAACACACATAAGTTAATCAACTTGGTTGCCTCCCCAAGAAGCACTTGATTTAACATTGCAGCATGAACACGTGGTTTGGTTACTCGGACCACCAAACCACCACTGGTTGCTTCCCAAGAAGCGTTGATTTAACGTGTGGCACGACGCAAGTCTATTGACTACTTAGACTTTATCAAGGAACTCAGATTCATCCCCTTCTGGTTGCTGAGACAACTCTGGATTCCATCGGCTGCTTCACTCACCGGCAACAGTTGCGACCTCTTCTTTATTGAGTCTAAAACTTCAACCGGCCTACCACATCTACTAAGGTTCTCCCATTGGCAAGGAATGGTCTCCCCCAAAATGATAGGATCTCAAAATCAACTCACAATCAAGGATCACGAAGTCCACCGGGAATATGAATCTATCAACTATAACAAGCACATCGAATCGGATCCCACAATCTTCTGGCGCTCTTTTGGCCATTAGTAGCCGCATGATATTCGGTGTGGGGGCTCTAAAGCCCAACTGCTTAAACACAACCAATGACATTAGATTGATGTTTTCTGCCAAATTGCAGAATGCCCTTGCAAACTCAACATCGCCAATTGTGCATGGAATAGTGAAGGAACCCGGATTTTTGGGCAGGACTCAAGGCTATAGCACAATAATGATGCATGTTATCATAGGCTCATAGCTCGCGTACCTTTTCTTTGTGCCAAGGTTCTTCATAAACTTGACATATCCCAACATCTATTCTAATGCCTCGACCAATGGTATGTTTACAAATAACTATTTGAGCATTGACAAGAATTTTTGAAACTTACGATTCTCCAATCTTCTTCATTCTTTAAGAGAACAATGGCGTGTGCTCGTGGAATTACCTTGTAAATTTTTGAAGCTCCTTGTGTTTCTCCTTGTTCAGCTTCAGGACCATTTTCAACATTTGGAGCCTCGCTAACTCAAAGATCCTCATTATGCTCTTTCTCGCAACATCTTCTTCATCGTCAATCACGCTTATTTCTTCCTTTCAAATACAACCGCGCAGGGGGTCAAATCCATGGTCTTTCCACTCCTAGTCACCACAATCCCATGGCAGCCATCATTCTTCGGATTCTCGAATTATGTTTCTAGGTAGTGTACCCTTTTTCCAAGGGTTCATAGATGTTGACAGCTGCCCTTAGCCGGCCGTTCGATCTTCTTGATAGCCGTAGCATGTGACTCCACTCGACCCATGCTTAGTATATCGCTATGGATGTCTTTCAGCCGATCATCTCGTGGACCACCTCTTTAGCATCTCAGCCATCATACTAATCCGACTATCTATCCTCCCCCTCACATGCATTAGGGGGCACGCACTATCTAGCTCCATCATTGCGGTAACCGTCATTCCTTATCCAATCTCCCTCACGCTCACGAACTTGGCTTCTTATCTCTCGTACCTATTCTGGTTGTATATTTGTCCTGTATTGGTTCTGACCTTGGTTTCTAGAACCTTGTCACCAAGTATCTTGTCCAGACCCTTGGGCATTGGCTCGAAAATCCACCGCTTGGTTGTCTAAGAAGTTTTTCTCCTCAGATTTGAGTGGTCCGCACCCGGCCCCCGTCCCTATGTCTCCACCGTGTTAACCTTTTTGGCTCCAGTTTCCATGATGTGCTTAGTAAGCAAGTCTAATGATGTGTGCATATGAGCCACCCGGTCACGTTCTTTTCTTCTTCCTTCATTGGTTCGCAAATAAACCAACAACATATGTAACGGCCGCTACTTCTTCTTCTTGAGTGTGCCGTTCTCTTTTTGCTTTGGTTACTCTTTCTAGAATTGTGGCAGTTTACTCCCAGGTGTGGCTCATCAGTGCTCCTTCCGCCACTATGTTTGCTATTGCTTTTGTATTGTTGTTTAATGACCTACGGAAAATCTCTAACAGACTGACATCAGGAATTTTTTGGTTCAGGCAAAGCTTGGTCAACTTCTTCTTGAACATCAACCAGGTCTTATGAAGTTCTTTAGTTTTTAGTTGTCGGATATTATAGATCTTATCCTTAAGCTGCAAAAGCATCCCAGAGGGTGGAAAGAATCTCTAGGAAAGCTTGATTGAGCTCCCTCCAGTTGGTAATGGAGTCGTTGGGAACCTCCGATATCCATAATGTAAGCTTCCCAAACAGAGAAAAGGGAAGAGTCTTAGACATATGCATCCCGCTGACTCCGGGCAACCCGTATGCCTTGCATATTCCAGCAAGTTCATCAAGTGCGTTTGTACCATCATCCGCATGACCACTAAACACCCTTTCATATTTACAATAACTGGATCATGGTGCTAGTGATATCAAATTTAGCCTCTGCAGGCAATGGTGGTGGTACACAGTCTGCTGACTCCAACTTCATCAATGTCTCGGTCATCTTTATTGAAGAATTGTGGGCATATCTTTTGACCTCTGTTTCCTTTCCATGTAGACCCGCATAACAACCTCATCACGTGCATCCTCGGTATCCCAAAGTGCATCTTGTCGAGCTGGCTCACTTGCCTAACTTCTTCGCCTATATGGGCATCTCTACTCTGGTTCTCTATCTTTTGGGTGCTGTTCTTTCAAGTTTGAGATCCAACTAACTGTGGGGTTTCACTACGATGAATACTTTGCATTCACCAAGAAAAACCTGCAAATATTCAAAAAAAAAAAGAAATGTAATTCAGGAAATAACAACCAAAAGTCAAATACAACAATTAATATAATATTAGTCGTATTCCCCCTAAACTCGCCACTTTTTGATAATGCTCAACTCACACTTCCTAACAAAGCATGGTGCTAGCTTGTTGTCAATAAGAAACCCACCTAAGAGGTTGGGGTTGAAACCACAGGGAATAGGGTAAGATCTAGACTAAGGTCGGTAATTTAACTTGTTGGTGAGTTATCTCCAAATTGGAGGTTTTAAAGAAACAATATTAAAACAAGATTATATTCATGATTTAAATCAAGATTTGCAAATAACTAGGGTAAGTGTTTCCCATGGGTTCATAACTACTTCGGGCATACACACGATCAATCTCAATGCTTACTTGTAGAACTGATAACTAGGGTTCATCCAAATGACTGGTTCGTCCCTATTAGATGACTATACTCAATCACCATGTCAGTCTCATTAGTGATTTCAAACTAACCATTATCAATATGTTCCAAATTTAACTATCATGTGACCACAATCAAGTTAATACAATGATCATAAAGACCAAGAATTTGTTGTACTCCCTTTTCCTAATCTCTACTTCTAGGTTCAAGCAAGTAAAGAACTCGGACAAGTCCTAACGTTGTACAATCAAGAAATGTTTAAAGATGAAGAGAATACAATAAAAGCATTTAGCATTGGTTTTGAATCACATTTGTGTAACCCTATTTCGTTAATCCACCATGGTTCCCACAACCCCTAGTTGTGGAGGTTTTAGCCTCTCATGGTTGTAAGATTATACTTGCATTCATTGACAAACACATAATTAAATACTTACAAAAACAATTGGAAGAAAACCATATTTGAATATCAAAGAACACCAATAACAATGTAGGAATTCAAGAATTTAATCCCGCGATTGCTCCTCAAATATGGATAAAAATTCACAAATAATATTCTTAACACGCCCCTACTTGCTGTTTCTACTAAAACAAAACATAATAATGCTATTCATACAAACATCAGAAACCTTTTCCTAAGTTAATAGGAATTTTCCATATCTGGCACCGATTATGTCACGAATCGGACCTACGACCCATAGAAGAATTGTGATGAGTCATACCTCAAGCCTCATACATCCCTGTCTGCTGCAAGATTTTTCCAAGTGTTGGCAGGCTGGCAATTTGCATCATACCTTCACAATCCTATGAGTTATAGTTGGCCCGTAGAACTCGATTATCTTCTAAAATTTTCCACGAGTGTTTTGGTATGACTCGGCACCATCTTGGTACGTTTGTACCGATAGTCATAGGCTGCCTTTCTTTTATTCTAGCCTTTTGACTTTCATCACGGTTCTCAGTACGACTCGTACAATCAAGTTACAGCTCGTACCGAGACTTGTACTTTGGCTGATTTTCTGCATTAAAAGCCTATTTTGCACATTTTTCTCCAACACTTATTTTTCCTGAAATCAAAGTAAAAGTTCCTCATATCTATATATAAACATACTTTAAGTCCATGCTATTTTCTCAGTTTTAAGCATCGAAAGTGCTGTAAAACTCACAACACTTCACTAGCTATCTTCCCGTTTAATAATCATGTAAGGAAAATTAGATATATTTCTATCCTAACCGCGAATCAACCTTAAAGACTTGAACTCACATCTTCCATTCCTAGTTCTATCCTCTAGGTTTACTTTCAAGTTTGCCTAAGATTAACAATTGCATTTCAATGGTGATAAAGTATTAAAATGTTAAAAAAAGACTACAAGATATACAACAATGAAGAACTTGAACCAAATATAAATTAAACAAATACTGCTCATGTTATGTGGTCTCAACCGTGTAGAAGAAGGGTTTAGCCATTCATGCTACAAGAATTCAACATTACAAGAAATTCATAATTAAGAATGGAAAAAAGAAGGAAATGTGAAACTTGAACAAGACCGTAATGTTCCTCCTCCTACTCCTCTTCAGCCAAATTATTCTTGATGTTTAATAAAATGTACTAACTATTCCTTTTATAGTTAATGAAAATTGGTCGTTGGAGGACCACCTCCATGTCACGCGACTTATCACTGCAGTTTGCCTCCGTGACATCGAGGCATCACGTAGGTGCACTATTTATGGGTGTTGGCATGGCACCTCAATGTGGCAGCACTCTGCTCGTTGCGTGTGCATGGCATGCAGGGCACGTTGTTGCTGGCGTAGAGCTACTGGAAGTCGACATTGGCCTGGCTAGTGTGTGGCATGCATGGTCGGGTGTGGCATGGTGATACATACAACCCATATAGCATGACACGATGCTAGCCGCGTGAGTCCGCTTTTCATGGCACGTTGGTGAACGCCCACATCTACCTAAGGTGGTATGCCGCCTTCGGGAATTCCACAACCCTTTCAAAAGCCAACTCCATGCGTTCTATTTGAAATCACCCAAGCTTCTTTCTTGTTTATTAAACTTCATAATTAGCCTCCTACTTAGTGTATTGAACCTACACAATAGGCTAATTTTATTTGTTAGTTCATGCACACAAATATACAAAAAACACATGATAATATGCTTGATTAAATTGACAAACACTCACTAAAACTAGGATATAAAATAGCACTTGGGCATGTAAATATGACTAAGCTAAGGTCGAGAAGATTACCCAGGTTATGGGTGTTTCAGGAGAGGATAGTGCAAATTTAGCCTCCTATCAGCTCAAGGGGGTTGGTCATATTTTGGTTATGACAAGGAAGGAGAACAAGGGAGTTGGTGCCCTTGTTGGTTGGGATAAGTTTGTTACGACTTTCTTAGACATATTCTACCCCGAGAGTTGAGGAAGCATAGGTAGCCAAGTTCATTAAGATGAAGCATAATGATATGACTATCCATGAGTATGCCCTGAAGTTTACTAGCTTTCTGGGCATGCTCTAGAGATGGTTGCTGATCCGATAGCTCATGTTTGTGAATGGGGTGGCGTAATCATTGGTCAAGTAGTGCAGGATCGCCATGCTAATTATTGATATAGATATCTCCTGGCTGATAATATATGCCCAACAGATAGAGGAAGAGAAGATGAAGGAGAAGAAAAGAGAGGCCAAGAGGGCTAGGACAAGGGGCTAAGGGGTACTCTTAAGAGAGGTCCTATGGTGGAGACTCACCTCGCCTCCCACTCGAGGTTGTCAGCCGTAACCCATCATTAATCAGCTTTCCATCCAGACCTTGAGGAGATTAGAAAGGTAGAGTATCAAGCTTCTCAGAGGTTAGGGAGCATGATTGTGAGAGGGCACCTTTCAGCTTGTAGGAAGTATGGTAGGAGGCACCCCTGAGAGTTCTTCGTTGGCTTCGATGGTTGCATCGGGTATGGGAAGCCCAAACATATGCTCAGAGATTGTCCTTTAGCTAGACAAGGTGATGGTAGAAGTCGTCCCTTAGCCACCAATTTAGCAGCACCAACAACTCACCCACTCAGCAGGGCGCCTCATTCTAGTGTAGTGGTTGATAAGAAGCCAAAAAAGGTTCTATGCACTTTTATCTTGTTAGGAGTAGAGTGCTCACCAATGTGGTCACCGGTTTATTGCAAGATTTCTATCTTGATGTTTATTCATTGTTAGACCCAGGGCCACATTATTTGTGATTCCTTATGTTGCTATTAGTGTTGGTGTTAGTCCCGAAATCCTACCAAAACCCTTCTCGCCTCTACCCTTTCTAAGTGAGTCAGCTTTTATCTCGAAGGGTGTACATGAATTTCTCTATCATGATCCTTCGTAAAGTCACCCCAGCCAACTTATGGGAGTTAGATATCGATTTCTATGTTATCTTTGATATGGATTGGTACATTCTTGTTATACCTCTGTCAATTATAGGCAATTCCGTATAGTAGAGTTCCGCTTTGGGTAAACTAGTCCTAGAGTGGAAGGGTAGTTCAAAGGTGCCTATAGGTCACTTTATTTCCTATCTTAAGTCTAGGAATATGATTTCCAAGGATTGCGTATACCATCTTGTTTGGGTCAAGGATTTTACGCTCGGTGACCCTGACTCTTCAGTTTGTTCCATTGTATGTGAGTATCCGGAGGTGTTCCCATAAACTGTAATATTCGAAGATTTGGAGGCACTATTATGGGGTATGTGATGTGTTCATGGACTGCAAGAGCCTTCAGTATATAAGCTTAACCAGAAAGACCTAAATTTTGCAACAAAGGAGATGGCTAGAGCCTTCTCAAGGACTATGACACAGGTAATATTGAGTGTCCTTATCATCCAAGAAAGCCAATGTAATGGTGGGATGCTCTTATTAAGATGTCCATGGAGAGTGTATCCCATGGTGAGAATGGGGAGGAAGAGCTAGAAGATGTCCATAAGCTTGCTTTTTTTTTAGTAGTTCGCCTTATTGATTCGGGGATGGATGGTGGTGTTATTGTCCAGAATGGGTCGGGAATCATTGGTGATGGAAGTTAAAGGGCAAGGTGAGTGGTCCTATCTTGGTGAAGTTGAAGGAAGCTTTCCGAACGTAGTAGAGGTTTTCTCCCAAGGGGAGATGGTGTACCCAATATAGCCGACTGTGTGCGTTCCAACTATGGATGACTTGAGAGAGAGGATGTTGAGAGGCTCATGGTTCTCGGTACTCTATCCATCTAGGTTCCACCAAGATATACCGTGATCTACAGAAGCCTATTGGTGGAATGGCATGGAAGAAGGACAAAAGTGAAATTTGTGACTAAGTTTCCAAATTGCCAACAGGTGAAGGTCGAACATCATAGACCTGGAGGTATGCTTCAGGACATCAACATTCGCAATTTAGCTTGGCTAGCTATCTACTTGGAAATGGAAGATATCAACATGGACTTCATTATAGGGTTTCCTCGTACGCACCGATAATATGACTTTATATGGGTGATTGTGGACAGGTTCACCAAATCAGCACATTTCTTACCAGTCAAAACTACAGACTTAGTTGAGGATTATGCTAGATTCTAAATTTAGGAGTTGGTTTGGTTGCATGGAGTTCCTTTTTCCATCATCTCAGATAGGGTACTTAGTTCACCTCTCAATTCTCGAGGTCATTAAGGGCCTTGGTAAATAGGAGAAACTTAGCACAACTTTTCACTCGCAGACAGATGGTCAGGCCGAGCAGACCATTCAGACTTTTGAGGATATGTTGAGAGTGTGTGTGATAGATTTCAAGGGTAGGTGGGATGATCACTTGCCTCTCATCGAGTTTTCCTACAATAACAGTTACCACTCCAGCATTCGGATTGTTCCATTTGAGTCTCTTTATGGGCAGAGGTGTAGATCACCTATTGGATGCTTCGAGGTAGGTGAGGCTAAATTGATAAGGCCAAATTTAGTTCATGAGGCTATGGATAAATTTTATCTTATCTAGGAGAGGCTGAACACAACTCAGAGTCAACTGAAATCATATGCGGATGTTAGGAGGAGAGAGCTTGAGTTTGAAGTCGATGATTAGGTTTTTATGAAGGTGTCTCCCATGAAGGGAGTTATGAGGTTCGGTAAGAATGGGAAGCTTAGTCCCTGATATGTTGGTCCTTATTAGAATCTGATGCGAGTTGGCAAGGTGGCATATGAGTTGGAGCTACTAGCAGAGTTTGCTTTGTTGCATCCAATTTTCCATGTGTCTTTGCTAAAAAGGTTCATTGGTTACCCAACTTTAGTTGTTCCGATGGAGAGTATTGGGGAGAGATTGCCTTACCAATGAGGAGGTTCCAATTGATATCCTTGATTGTTAGGTTTGGAAGTTGCGGAATAAAGAGGTAGCTTCCGTGAAAGTTTTGTGGAGAAATCAACTTGTTGAGGGAGCTGCGTGGGAAGCCAAAAACATATATAATGGCTAGATACCCGCATCTTTTCCCTTCTGGCTCAGTTCAAGCTTGAGGTACCAGTTTTCTCCTTAGTACTCTTTTTAGTTTCATGTCAAGTTCATGTCTCTCAGGTCCTTTCATGTCATAGCTTGCATGTATGTTTTATGAATCCAGTTTAGTCATATATCTTAGTCCGGAGTCAGTCACTCCGTTAGTTTTTCAGTTTATAGCTTTGAGTCCTGGGATTGCAGTTCTTCCCCTATCTCTTCAGCTTATTTAATCTCCATTCAAGGATGAATGTTCCCAAGGGGGAGATAATGTAACACCCTAATATTTTCTAAGATTAGACTCGGGATTTGGAATTTGACCAGCAGAAAAATTTGAGAAACGCCTCAGTACGGGCTTCAATACGACTCATATTTGGGTGGTATAAGTCGTACTTCTAGACATAGTACATTGTCTAGGGAAAATGGATTCAGGCTATGACAAGGACCTACAGTTCGTACCTATATGGTACGAGTCATACTAGGGAGTGGAAGGAAGGGATTCATAGCAGTATTCTGAGATGATGGGAGGAACAACGAGTCCAGGTATGACCCATGGTAAGAAGGTATGGATCGTGGTAGGTACCCATGATTTCAGAATCAGAGAACTAGAAAATAGGATGAAAAGTAATGTATGGAAACAACAAGTCGTGGTAGGGTGGTACTACTCATGGTACGAGTCGTGATGATTGGCAGACAAGTTTTTAAATACGATTTTCCAGGAGTATTTTCATAACTTCCTAAGCTTCTAATTCCTAAGTGACGTTATTTTAGGATTCTTAAAGAGTATATTAAGGGGTTTAGCCTTTCCTAAGTCCTCATTCTTTCAAAACAATCGCAGATTGAAGGTCCTCTCTCAAATCAAGCTAGGGTTCATCATCCCTTTCATTTCAATTTCTCTTGGATTTTCAAGGAAAGTCAAGGAATCAATTTTCCTAGGTATATATGGTTATGAATTGGCAAATCCTTCCACCCTCATTCCCAAATTCATCCCTATCTCATGATTTCAAGTCTCTAAGCATGTTATGTTGAAATTCTAGGGTTTAACCCAATTCAATGAAATTATCCATGATATCTATACGGGTTCAACTCTCTAATGTTTCAATTGATGATTTATGGTTTTCAGGGAATATTTGACTCTCAAATTACTTAATAATTCAAGATTTTATGTTTATGATGATTTTTCCCTATTATGCAAGATTTATGAATTTCAAGCTTATGAGCCCATGATTTCAAGTATGATGAATTATCAAAGTATGCATGAATTTTTACGAATTCCTAAACTTATGATTCCATGATTTCGAATTATGAATCCTTATTCAAGTATGTATGATTTCATGATTTCGTCAAGCCCATGTAAAGTCAAGTATGTTTCACCATGATATTAGCCAAGGCTTACAAGATAAGCTTTAAAGAGATGTTTGGAGTCAAGACTCCCAAGAAATAGATTTAAGCTATGTTTTAAGAATAGTATTATGAGAGATATGCATGTTTTCGGAGTAGTGTCTAGCATCGAGTAGGCTAGGGATTTTGAGGACCCAGGTCTCATAACTACGCAACACTGTTGGTATATTGTCACGCCCCACTTTCGGAGGCATGACTGGCACCTAGTGCCACACTGTAACCTAGGCTGACCTAGCTGGACATATGGACCTATGGTGCCTGCCAGCAGCTCAAAATCAAGAAAACAAACTGCTGTATCTCAGATGTAAATACAGCCTCGGGCCGACAAGGTCGCATAGCCACCTATGAAAGAAAGAAGCTAACCCATCACACATAACAATAAAGGGATCCTATGCGTGCCGACAATACCACCATGTTGTCTAGTTATAAAGAAGGAAAAATGCATCATATTCATATTATAGCCGATAAGGCTGCTAACTAACTAGCTAAATTAGGCTCCACACGGCTAACACACAAAATATACATACATAGGCCCCATATGGACAACAACAACCAACTAACTAAAACTGTAGTCTGCAAGCCTCTAGGAGTGGAATAGTGGTCGGGACAGGGCCTCCGGCCTACCCAAAATCTATATAATAAGGACAAGAAAACCTTTACTACTTGACAACTCTGAACGAAAAGAGCTGACCAATATGCTGACTCCGCATATCTGCTAAGGAGGTCCTGAACCCTGTCTGTCTAGTCCTGCAGGCAGGTATACAGTGCCCCACAGTTGGGTGTCAGTAAATATATACCGAATATGTAAGGCGGTAATAAAATCTGAATAGAAACTTAAAGTAAATGGAAAGAAGGGGCATAATTTAACCTGATAGGTTTCTTATCCATAGCCTGCATCTAGTGAATCACTACATGAATATATACATCCATAAACTATTACTAACAAGCAAGTGTACAAACAAGAACCTAACCTGGCCCCCATAATCCTAGAAGGTGCAAGCAACACAAAAATAACCTACCGGGGCCCCCATAAGCCTGGAAGGTGCAAGCAACATAGAAATAACCTATCGGGACCCTAACAAGTAAAATTCAATCTATATACCCCTAACTAGGTCCTTATGAATCTACTGGTAACTATTGCCAACCTACCTGACCTTTGGGTCTACAACAGAGCCTGCTGGACTTTTGTAACTGTGTTTTAGCCCGCTGGGCTCCTGTAACTGCACCCTGGGCACACAAGGCTCGATGGAGGGTCAGTAATGCCAGTATGGCATAAGAAGAGGTCCATACGTGGGTGGACATAATATGGCCTTATATGCCTGAATATAGTCTTTTCAGACATTACATAGCTCCTCTGAGCGACATCACATAACTCCTCTGAGCGACATCACATAGCTCCTCTGAGACATCCATAGCCCCGTAGGAAATGACACAATCAGCAACCCTGAAGTTGGTCAATGAAAGTCTATCCTACGTGGGGTCAATCCCAACCAAAGTACTACAATTTAGTATTAATCTAGCCACTCAAAAGGCATATCTGGCCCCCTTAGTCCTAACATGACCACTACTCACCCCTAAAATAGTCTGTATTGTTGCCAAATGGCACACCCTGTGTGCCTACAGCTGACCAGAGGGTCCTGGAAATGATTATAATCTCTAACGACCCAAACAGACTAAGGCGAGGTCCAGAGTGTCCTAAGCAGTATCTTAAAGGTCATGCTAGGATAATGATAGCTCATAAGCGAACAGTAAGGTTGTAGACGACCAACTATTTAGTTCCTCCGCTTAGAACAAATAGGGGGGCTTCTACTGATCGGACATACTTCTAAGAAGTCAACCCTAACTCTCTACAAGCAGCTTACTATAACTCTTATCCTGGAAGTAACACTATGATACTCTGGTTCTAGTCCTTTTAGACCTTAGTCTATCCAAATTTCATATGGCTCCTCTAGACGATTCATAGCCTCGTAGGTAGGTATATCTGGACCTAGTCCTTTGCAGCAACCCGTACCTGGGCATCTATAAGGGTATCTTGGGACGTTGACCTCACATCTAACTATTAATAAGGTTCCCTCCTTAGGGTATCAACTAGTCTGTCAGACTTGTAGCAATTGGAGTGGTTCCCTAAGCGACCTATAGGACAAGAATTGAGTCGGCTGGAACTAATGGTCACTGATAGTAGCCAATCATATGGCAAGCTGTCGCTCAGTTCACTAGGTAGCCCTGGTGCCACTGACTTGAAGGTAAGACCACCTTATCCAAATTCTGGCCCTGGAGGCGTCAAGGTATGCCAACCACCTCTAGGTGAGTTTTACTGACATTTTAGGTGTCAAGCTAAAAGTTACATCGCCTGGCTATACCCTATGCTATCCAACTTACCAAGAAAGGTCCAAGAGCTAACCATTAACTTCTAAGGCCTTGGCACGACAGCAAAACATCAGAATACCTCTAAATGGTAAACATGTGAACGGGTACTCTCTATTGCGCACCCAACATTAGTCATACTTGACACACCCTTTACCAAAGAGGGATGCTATGGCATAATCTTAATACATCTTATAGCAGCTAACCACAACATACAAGATCATTATCTACCACCAGCAACTATTCACAACATATAAGATCATTATCTACTTTCGAGGGAATAGGTTGTATCACTATACAGCGAGAATAACTTGCTGAAGAGATAAGCCTTAACATACCTTAGATGCCGATTTATGTTTACCCAACCAGTTCCAAACATAAAGCCGGTGATTCTAGCAAATTGTAGCCCTTACACTGCGAGAATAAGGCTATTTTCAATAATAGGAACAACTAATAATGATGTCTTTCAATAGGATTAACTATAATTTCAACTTCATTCATTCAGCTAAAAACTCACCAATTCCCGAGAATGTAGAAGGTAGAAGTACTTACCTATCACTTGTAGCCGCTTAGGACTCAATTCGAAGTGATTTCTACAATTTTACTCGGCGGGGTTCCAATGCTCCGAGCAAATTTTCAAGAAATAACTCCTTAGAGACGTTCCTCTTAGCCCTGGAACTCGTTATGCAAGATGAATTTGTATTTGGATGGAGTTTAATGGTATAATTCAGCAAAAGATGGATGAAACGTAGAGAAAATTCATCGTAGGGGCCAATTTATGATTTTGAGAAATTTTAAAATAATTTACCAAACATACACTTAAATATATATACGTGGGGTGGTGGTGAAGGGGCTCCGTGACGCACCCCCAATCGCGCCAGGGTTGAGGCATGACGCGCCCGCTCCCTATGCCGAGGTGGGGTGTGCAGCGCGGCACCCCTTGCGCCTTGCCTCCGAGTTCGGCCTCCTACTCGATC
The DNA here is from genome assembly GCA_018107945.1 of Datura stramonium. Taxonomy (NCBI): domain Eukaryota; kingdom Viridiplantae; phylum Streptophyta; class Magnoliopsida; order Solanales; family Solanaceae; genus Datura; species Datura stramonium. The sequence continues at coordinate 24,380 of JACEIK010003028.1, forward strand.
AGTTTAATACCCACGTGGTCCTTCCTCGGGCCTTCTCCCTCATGTGTCGTACTCCAAAATTCTCAACATACATACGCACGCATTGGGTAATGATAGGATCTTATGGAGTGTAACATATATATTCATTTTTGGGACCTATCAAGAGTGTGTTTCCCCCTCCTGAGGACACACTAGTGATATCACAACTTACTCATTCTTTTCCCTGGAAGGCTTAGGAAGGCTCTGCCCACTTGAGTGAGATAGTTGGGGCATCACGTAAGCTCTATCATGATAGTGTTGGTTATGACAAAGCCTCACATTGTTCCTCATGTTTTAAGTTACTCATGTTTATGTCTCACGATATTATGTTTTATAGAATATTTGACCCATTCATCAGTTTTTATGAGTTTTTATGTATGATTTCAAGTATGGTACATGATATGATTTCTATATTCAAACCTTCAATCATTATGTTTCAGCTTATGATGAATATCTCATGATTATGATTATTTCAAGAATATGGCTTTTAGCATGTTTCCCTGACTCTCATGTTCTATCTTGTTTTATGTTCATGATTTTTAGACTAATGTTTTACTAGAGTGTTTTACTTTCTATACATACTTAGTACATTCCAAGTATTGACTGCATACTCTATTCTATATTGTCTCATGATGTAGGTCCGGGTGATCAGTCTTAGTCCTGATGTTAGCTCACTCTCACTTCAGTCTAGTATATTCCCCATTCTTAGTGAGTCATCATGATCTAAAGATGACAGTCTTGATTCATGTCTCTTTTCTTATGTCTTCTAGTTTCAGACTTAGCGAGCTAGTTGGGGGTGTTGTCCCATCAACTCATCATATGTTTAGAGGCTTTTTAGACAGCTATGTATATATGGTTCAACAATGTTGGCTTGTGTTTACATTCATGTTGTTATGTTATGCAGACTTCCGCTTATGTTATATTCATGCCTTATTTCCTCTTTAGTTATGCTCTTATTCATGATATGTATGTATCATGTGTTAGCTTGGAGCCATTTGTGGTTATGACTGTTGTGTCTCGATCTGAGGTCCTAGCTCGGGTTGTGACACTTAGGTGGTCTGCATGTTCCTCCTCCATTCTAGAATAAACTCGAATATCATCTATGAATAAAATAACAAACATGTGCAAGTGCTTCTTGAATATCTTATTTTTCAAGCCCATAAAAGCTGTAGGACCATTCTTTAGTCCAACAGACATAAGTACGAATTCGTAATGACCATACGGAGTTCTGAACGCTGCCTTCGAAATTTCACATTCTCTGACTTGGAGCTGATGATAGCCTAATCTGAGGTCTATCTTTGAAAAGCAGCTAGCACCCTGAAGCTGGTAAAACAAGTCATCAATCCTAGGGAGGATACCTATTCTTTATTGTGACCTTATTTAGTTGATGATAGTCGATTCACATTCTGAGTGTACCATCCTTCTTTCGCATGAATAGGACTAGGGCACCCATGGAGAGATGCTAGGTCAGATGAAACCCTTTTCTAAAAGGTCCTTTAGCTGTTCTCTCAACTCTCTAAGCTCAGCTGGAACCATTATGTAAGGAAGAATTGAGATAGGACAGGTATCAGGAAGAAGGTTTATGCCGAAATCTATTTCCCACTCGGGGGACTCCAGAAAGATCCTCGGTAAACACATCTGGAAACTCAATAATGACTGGAACTGACTGAAGAGTTGGGGTTTCAGAACTAGAATCCTTGACCCTAACTAAGTGATAAATGTACCCCTTTGAGATCATTTTCCTAGCCTAAAAGTAATAGATAAACCGACCTTTAGGCGCTGAAGTACTACCCTTCCACTCTAAGACCGGTTCATTAGGAAACTAGAATCTAATGACTCTGGTTCTGTAGTCAACCGAGGCATAGAAAGAGCATAACCAGTTCATGCCAAGAATGAGGTCAAAATCATTCATATCTAACTCTACTAGATCAACTGTGGTGACATTATGTAACACTGTGACTGAACAATTTCTATATACTCGACTGGCTCTAACTGACTCATCAAATGGAGTAGAGATTGAAAATGGCTCTGATAGAATTTCTGGACTAGTATCAAACTGGATTGTAATATAAGGAGTCACGAAGGAAAGTACGGCTCCTTGATCTAGTAAAGCATAAACATCTAGCTGAAAGAGACGTAACATACCAGTGACTACGTCAGGTGAGTTCTCCTGGTCCTGATGTGAAGATGGAGCATAAAAGAGGGTTTGACACTGAACACTTCCACCCATGCCTGAGGTAGTACCCTGTTGAGCTAGGCAACCCGATGGAGCTTCCAATGTAGTGGATTGAGCCTTCCCCCATCCAACTGACGGGCAGTCCCTCAACATGTGACCTAATTGGCCACAACCAAAGAAACCCTCCTTGAATTGATGATACTCACCCGAATGGTTCTTACCATACTTAGGACATACTGGGAAAGTGCGACTACTGGAGACATGGCTTTGAGACTGGGATCCTGATGCTCCACCCTTCCGATCCTTACGAGGCCTAAAAGAAGGAGCACTTACTGAAGAGGGTGCTAAAGGTCTCTATTACTATTGTGGGAGGACACCACTGCCTGATCTCTATTGTGAATACTCGAACTGACCAGTCCTTGCTTGATTACTTTCCCTTTCAATCTCTTTCAATTTCTCCGCCTCTATCTACTATGCATGTTTATAAGCCTGGAGATGTCCATGTCGCTGATGAATATGGCAGTCTTGCACTCCTTAACCACCAAGTTTGAGACCTCATTTACAAACTTGAGCATGCGAGCACTCAATTTGGAAACCATCTATGGAGAATACTTTGATAGTTGAGTGAACTTTAAGGCTTACTCCTATACCGTCATTTCATTCTGTTTCAAATGATGAACTCCGCGACCTTTGCTTCCCTTAACTCCTGGGAAAAGAACCTGTCTAGAAACATGATCATGAATTCATCCCACTTCACTGGACCTATACCAACCATATCCCCTCTTTCCATTTCTTATACCATATCTGAACCACTCCTTTCAGCTGATAAGCGGCCAAGTCTGCACTTTCGACGGAGGTGAAACCCATGATTGTGGTGATCTTTTGAACCCCGTCAATAAAGTCCTATGGTTCCTCGTCTACTTTAGACCCATAAAATTCTGGGGGATTCATCTGAGTAAAGTCCCAGACTTTGGTAGTAGCTGTAGGTCCATTCGTAATAGCAGGTACGATGGCCTGTTGGTTGACTTGGTTGGTCACCTCCTGAGCTAGCATCTGAATAGTAGTAATGAACTCGGCAAGTGTCCTGCTAGAACTGGTGGGACTTGTTGGTTGGCGTAACCAGTCCTTATTCTGTTTACTCTTCTAGGAGGCATTGTCAACTAAAAATGGTAAAGCATAAGTTAGAAGGATATTTTAGAGATTTATACTCTACGCACGATAAGAATCATGAAAAAAGGAAATTTTCCTAAAAACACCTTGTAGCCTCTCTCTCTCATAAGTGTAGCGTGCTACACACTTATGAAAAAATTCTATCCGATGCGACTTTCAGACACCCTAGGACACTCTAAACCTAATGCTCTGATACCAAGTTTGTCACGACCCAAATTTACATCTTGGACGCGACATGGTACTTAGAGTCACAAGTGACCCCAAGCTAACCCATGGTATAGCATATTACTGACATACTAGGATTAAATAGAAAACTGAGTGGAAGCTACTAAAGTTCAATAAAATCTCTTTAGAGAAATGATAAAATCTGATAAATACTAGAGTTTTAAACAACACAAAAAATAATAAGCTGAAATTGATACCACGTTTCTGAAATCCTCTACTAACAAATGAGTTGTTGGGACAAGCCCCCAGCTAACTCTAAAGTCTGTAAAACTGAAATAGTACTACTAAAATAGAAAGAACTGCTCCAGTCCTCGGAAGATGAGGACTCACCAAGAGAATACTGCTACACTAAATCTGAAAGAGAGACTAACCATGCTGATGAGCTTGAGTGCTTGAGCCTATATCATAAGATGTATAGCATAGGAGTATGCCAGCACTTTAAATGTATTGAGTATGTGAAGCTATGCAATTTAAGACATAAAAATACTGATAAAGACATTATAAGTAAGAATGCTGAAATAATATGAAATGGCCCCCGTTTGAAAATACAAGTGTCATAAATAACCTGAAATCTGAAAATATTGCCAAGCTAGTAAAAACTGATTAAGGGTTATATACATATTATGAGATCTGAGACTGGATGGATAGAATATCTGGATCCATGAGCCTCATGCAACATACGACTCCTCAAATCCCCCATGTTCGGAACACATAAGCGACCCTGGTACCGAAGCACACCATCTCCCCCTTTGGAGAAGACTTCTAGCTTCTGACTTTGAACAACTTCTTTCAGATTTACCAATGTTGGATCTTCAGCATATTTAGCCTTCACCTCCGCTACCAAGGACAACTCTAACCCGTTTGGACTACTACCCCACCATTGGTCGAGCCAACTAATCTAACTCCCAACCGTGCAAGTCGATGCACCTCCTTCACCAGCTCGCTCTTGTCTTCACTCATATGCGACACACTCTCCATAGAGAGTCTACTAAGGGCATCCGCTACCACATTGTCCTTACCCGGGTGGTAAAGGAAACTCATGCCATAATCCTTAAGTAGCTCCAACCACCTTCATTGTCGAAGATTGAGATGCTTCTACTTGAACACGTATCGTAAGCTTTTGTGGTCAGTGAATACATCTACATGAACCCCATACAAGTAGTGTCTCCACATCTTCAAAGTAAACACCACAAAGAACAACTCAAGATGATGGGTCGGGTAATTCTTCTCATGAATTTTCAACTGTTTAGAAGCATATGCTACGACCTTCCCGTGCTACTGATCTTGGGCAGAATTATATGCCCAAGTGATACTCAAATGCTTCATTTCGTCTTGTTTATCCATCGTTATTTGTACATTCTCATGTGATTTATAGTT
>JACEIK010003028.1:37554-50266 GCA_018107945.1 Datura stramonium
CGAGCAGTGGAAAAGGCCAAGGAAAAGCAGCAAATAAAGGGGCTCCGCGATGGAGCCGTGTCACGCTGCCATCGCGGAGGCATTCTGCCCCGGATGATTTTATTTGGCCAAGTTCTAGTGGAGGTCCGTTGCCTCCGTGGCACATTGGACATAATTACCTGGAACATTGAATTTCAGTGAGGGTTCGCGTTGGCGCCGTGGCACGTTGGCCAAGCATCGCGTTGCATACCGTGGCACGCTGAGGAGTAAAAGCTGAAGGACCGGATTCCAGTAAGGGTCCGCGTTTGCTCCGTGTCACGCCAGCCAAGGTTCTCTTGCCTTTGAGAAGTGCAACTTTTAAACTTGAAAATCTGTCCTGAATAAAACCTGGCGCACTGCACCATCCAATGCACCATAATTTTTTATTGAAACTCTTCTGAAGTTTGCCCTCTGGGTACCACGCCAGCCAATGCACTAAGGTGTTAGGCAAATTTTCTAAAGTTTCGAACCTAGTGCGCCACTCCACTCAATGCACCAAAGTGTTGAAAAAATTTCCTAAGTTCAAAATGCTTCTGGCGTGACGCTTCATTCATCTCGCCAAGGTGTTCATCAAATTTTCTTTTAGAGTTGAGGACCTGGCACGCCACGCCACCTAATAAGCCAAGGTGTTAGAAATAATTCTGCAGATTAGGCTTTGATGTGCCACACCAGACACTTCACCAGAGTGTTAGAATTTTATACTTCTGAAGTTTGGGCTTTGACGCGCCATGCCAGCTATCTCAGTAGGCCAATTTTTGGAAACTCTTCTTCCTTCACACCTTGGGCCATTTTTGAGTCATTTTTCCTTGGTTTCCTGCTTAAAACATCTAAAAACACTTGTTAGCTCCCAATACACACATAAACATCAATTCATGCATTTCATAAGGATTATAATCTCAAAACAAGGTGAAATTTGGGTAAAAACATGGAAAATAGACATAAGAATATGCCCAACATCACACCCTGCACTTAAGCCATTGTTCGTCCTCGAACAATCCTTACTTACGTGCATGAACAACCTTTCTCACCACTTGTTACCCCTATCAATCCTCACTCAAGCAGCTAGCACAGAGCACGTGCATCAGTGGTTCATCAATTCATAACAACTCATATAAAAAACTTACATAAGTTTTCACATTCAAGACTACACAGCCTCTATAATTGACTCATCTTTTCAAATGGGGATAATGATGTTGGGCATATTTTTATTCCCATTTGTCATGTTTTTACCCATATTTGATCATGTTTAGAGTTCACAATCCTTGATTTATTCTTAAATTCATGTGTGTAGGTATCTTATGCTCTAACAAATGATTTAAGTTGATTTGAGCAGGAAACTAAGCAAATGGGCCCAAAATGGTGCAAGGAATGAAGATTTGAGGAGCTGAAGGGTTTGCTGCTATGGATGGCACCCCGCACCAAGTCCCAAACATTAGAGAACAACAATCGTAAACTTCAGAGAATTAAACTTCACAAATTTGGTGATATGAGTGGCACCCCGCGCCAGAGGTGTCCAGACTTAGAGGAATTTGATGAACACCTTGGTGAGATGAAGGGGATGGCGTGCCAGAGCCTATCCAAAGCTGAAATCGCTGGAAATTTGACCAAGTCATTGGCGGATAGGAGGGGCAGAGCGCCAGGGTAATTCCAGGGCAAAAATGGTTGATTTTAGTGCCAAGTCTTGAAGCACAGAAGTGCCAACATGGAATTAATGCCTGAAGTAGTGAGGCCAAGTGCAAGCTAAGCGCCAACATGGTGCCAAAGCCTGAAACCAACTGAACTTGGAATAGGGTACTTTTATCCCACTGATTTATACGCAATATATAACCAAAATACTGAGTTTCAAGAGTATTCTACATTCTAGACAAATGGGGAGACATTATTTTAGAGGCAAGGAACAGTCTTGTAGCTTTAAGTTCATTTGTACTTCCACTAAACTAGTTTATTAGGATGATTTATCTTTTGGTTACCATATCTATGTGGAGCTAAACTTTTCATTTTAGGATTGTGATTCTTTCATGAATGTTGTTATTTGGATATTAATTTCTATTGATTAATTTATCATAATTGGATTATTTATACTCTCTTGATTGTAATTATTTGATTACTTAATTACCAATCGAATACTATCTATGACTCATAAATTTTACTTGAAAAATGGAATTTGTGACCGCAATAAAATGAATAGAGCGAGATCTTGAACCTGGGCATCATGAGATAGATTAGTGGATATGGATAGGAATGTACCCTTTTGCCTTACTTAGTTGGATGCAAAATTCTTTCATGTTTTCTTGTTACTTCTAAGTCCATAGGGATATAGGCATTAGAATAACTTAAATGGATGAGTGAATAACCGGGAGATATATATGAGTTAAGTCCAACCTGTAAACTAATAACCTAGATGAATTGAAGAATACAATGGGATTGTTAGATAACCCATAACCCTAGATCATTTTAATCACATTACTAACATAAAAATATTCTCTTCTTTTATTTAGAGTTCTTTTTTTGTTTTCTTTTCATTTTAATTTGTTTATAATCAAATATTTTTGGGTTTAATTCTTTAGATAATTAGGATCGTTTAATCTAGTTAACTGTTAATCATAAGTCCATTTTGGGTTCGACACTCCATCTCATGACTTTATTACTTGTTGACCACATATTCTTTTGTGTGGTTTAGGTGCAATAAGTTTTTGGCATCGTTGTCGGACATTATGTTGCTAGCTAGGCCCTAAAGGATCTCAGGAAGTATTTTCTCACCCTTATTTGTATTTTTTACTCTTCCATACATGCGTCGTGGATAATGCATACTGCAAGTGTGGGGTGGGGAACTTCTTGTATATATTGAGGTTGAGGACACTTGGAGGTGACTAGGAACACTTTTCAGTCGTGATGGATTTGTACTAGGGATCTTCTCTTAACCCATTTCTATTTTCCTTAGGGATGGATGCATTGACACTTCACATTTAAGGAAAGTGTCATGGTGCATGTTATTTGTAAATGACATAATACTAATTGAAGAGATATGCGAAATAGATTTAACGCAAAGTGAGAAGTTTGAAACCAGACCCTGGAGTCTAAATGTCTCAAGTTGAGCAAGACTAAGACAAAATTCTTAGAGTGCTCAATGATGTGAATCATGAAGTGTAACGTGAGACTTAATTCACAAGTCATTCCTAAGAGAGGAAGTTTCAAGTACCTAGGTCAGTAGTCCAAGGCAATGGGGAGATGGATGATGATGTCACATATCATATTGGGTAGGATAGATGAAATTGATGTTTGCATCCGACATTTTTTGTGATAGGAATGTGACACTAAGACTTAAAGATAACTTTTAAATAGGGGTGACTAGACTGACTATATTATATAAAGAAGATTATTGGCCAGTCAAAAACGTCCATGTCCAAAAGATGAGAGTAGTAGAAATGAGAATATTGAGATGGATGTGTGGGTATACAAGGAGAGAAAAGATTAGGCATTATGGGCGCTCAAGAGGTTGAATTTGGAATGGAATTGATGCCTCTAAGTTGAGTCTTGAGTAGCTGAATAAGTTGGATGAATTTTGACTTAGAGCATATGAGAGTGCAGCAATCTACAAGAGGATGAAATTGTACCCTAACTGGAAGATCAAAAAAAGAGAGTTCAATGTCGGTGATTTGGTCTTATTGCAAATTTAATTTTAGACTTCACTTATTTCCTAGCAAGTTGAAATCTAAATGGATGGGACCATATCGCATGGTATAAGTGTTCCCTTATGGTGCTATCGAGCTGGAGAATCAGGAAGGCAAGAGATATAAGGTGAATGGCCAGCGGGTGAAGCAGTACCTAGGAATAGTTGAAGAGGTGAAGGTATTGGAAAATATGTATCTCAATGAAGTTTGAGTAATCGAGGTACATGTGTAATGTTGTGAAGTTAAATCAGGTGCTGCATAGGAGACAATCCATGGGGTATTTCACTGAAGTTTGAGTAGCCAAAATACCCGCGTCATGCTGCAACCTTAAATCAGATACTTTTTGAGAGGCAACCTAAGTATTTTATTTTAGTTTTTCTTTTTTATTTATAAAACTCATGTGCATTGAAGTGTGCAGATATGATGAGGGAAAAAATATGGAAAAGAGAGTCATAGGCAAGGACTACGAGCCATGGTATGGTCCGTCCTATGATATGACGGCTCGTAGTCCTAGTTGTACTAAAGAACTGCCCTTAACAACTTTCAAGAGTTTACTTCACAGTTGGTTATCATGAATCGTACCTTCATGGTACAAGTCGTGGTACTAACCGTCCTAATAAACTCCTAAAAGCCAACTTTCAGGACTTCAAACCTACGAGCCACGGGATGGATCGTGATACCATACCACGAACTGTATTTTTGGTTTGTAGGTTCCCAAGTAAGTTTCATATTTTTTTGGCACAATTATAGGGCGCGAGTCATTGGTTCATACCATGACTCGTGTAACGAGTCATGGTTTTGATACTTCTTTTATATTACCCACTTGACCCCACTTGACCTGGATGTTTTTAAATCTTCTCTAACTTATTTAAATGTCACTCCCTCACTAAATCGGCTCCCAACTTACTTCCTGCACAAAATATTCCCTCCGTAATTCTCCCATGAACCATTCATCACAATAATCAATATCAATTCGAGCACAAATCCAGAAATTCGATCCAAACCCTAGGCATCAAGGCAACAGTCGCATAGACTTAAAGTAAGTTGAAAATTTTGTTGCCTCTTCTTATTGCTAATCGTTTTAATTTCGGTTGATTGTTAAATTGTGATACTTCAAAAATTAATTAATATGAATGGAGTAAAATAATCAATAGAGATATTTAATTGATAAAAAGGATTGTATATTGTACTGGGCTGCGCAAAAGTTGAGAACATGTGGGAATTTAAACAGGGAGGGGAGTAAAGTGCAAAGTAAAATTGGGTAGTCATGTAATTGGAGCTCTCACGGGGGTGAAGTCTAAGTAACCCCAAAATAGTTATTTGAATTGACGAAGTCACACTGTTAGGTGAGGACAGGCTTCACGAACCAATCTACTGCTCATGGTATTGTACCATGACTCGTAGAAGTCCAAGCTATTTTCTCAGTTTTAAGCGTCGAAAGTGTGGTAAACTCAAAGCATATAACACCCTCAACTTAATATTTTTGCATGTCCTTAGGCAAAGAAAATAAAAATTAAAAATGATGCTTAACTAGAAAATAAACCTAGGATACTACAGCCAACACCAATCAAAATTTGCACTTGAACTCAAACAACTTTTGACCCTTTATTTCAATAAACTAAATCAGCATATGCATATCAAGTAACCACAAATCATGATAAAGCGGAATCAAGATATGTCATCTAGTTATTAACAGAGTATCAAGTCACTACCAATTCTTTTCACACGGACAACTGGTAGAATAAAGCACGAATCATGTACCCTCACAGCAAATGAAGTCCCCAACTCACAGATATATATATGAAAATATAAAATGTGGGACTAAACAAGTAAGAATCTCACTCTCACAAGAAAGTCCCAAATACTGCACATTGGATACCATATACTTGCCCTTATTTTCTCTACTTCAGCTCTTCGGGAAGTTAGGTTAGGATCACTATAGGACTTTATTTGACTTTTAATGTAGGCTTTTGAGCTGCGTATAGTAAATATGAACTTTTTAGTGACTAAACTCTCCTTGGCACTACATACACATGGCTCCACTTTTTCACTTATTTCACCCATTTTTACTTTTTCCCTCTCTTTTCTCCCTTATTCTAGTATGTGTGAGTATGGTGTATTTTTCATTTTTTTTCAACTCTTTTTTATTTCTTTGCATATCACATTTTTAGCTCATTTTTAATTTATTCTTTTCTTTTTCACACAACATCTCACATTTTTTTGACTCCTTTTCTTTTTTTCTTTATCACCCCCACACAATTTACGCACCCCTACTACAGCCACCCTCAACTTAGGCATTTTGCCAGAGTTGAGGTTTACAATGTCCAAGGAGGGACTAGGGCCAAATAGGTTCATTATAAACATTGGTTAAGGTGAATAGGTGATCTAGAAAAATGGGTCAACATGAAGGCTCATAATTGGGATCAAGAGAATCATTTTATTTTGGTAGGAAAATTTAAGTTAAAATAGGCTAAACAAAAACGGCCTATGATCCTTTCCTAACCAACCATCGTAAAACCTATGTAAAGACCAACCGGGCAAGTTTTAGATCTCTACGCAGTATTGAACTAAATATTGATCCTCACTCACTCATGGTACATGTTTTGAATTCATTCTACCAATCTGGTTCATACATGGCTAACTATAACTACTCGTGTAAATACACTAAATGACACAAAAAGATCCACATAAATCATACTTTGCAATCAACAAGCATAGCTAACATACAAAAATTTTAAACAGGATCAATTTTTTTCAAAAGTAGTGCATTTTATAGCCTGAGTGATCCTACACAACTTTCTAATTAAACAAAAATACAAAAACAACTTAAACATGCTGGTTCTACTAGATAGATATGCCCGAGGAAAAAGAAACACAGCAAGAAAAATCCTCGGATGAATATCCAAAAATAAATACACCCCTCCCCCTGTAAATATTCTTTGTCCCCAAAGCAATCAAGAATACTAAAACTAGGAGAGGAAAATACATATGACTACTCAGACTTCACCATCCATTCATCGGTTGCCTCCTATGTAGCGCCTGATTTAATGTCGCAGCATGACGCAGATCTCTCGATTACTGAGAATTCATCAAGAAACTTGGACTCATCCTTCATTGTCTTAAATGCTTGGCTTTTCCAAAAGGTGCCCTGGATGATACAAAACAAAACAAAAAAAACGTAAAAGTAAAAATAACAACTAAAAAGTTAAATACAAAAAATAATCTAAACTTAAGCCGTATTCCCCGACAATGGCTCTACAGTTTGATAACTCTCAAATTCAGACTTTCTAATAAAGTATGAGGCGGACGTTGTTAATAAAGAACCCAACAAAGAGGTTTGGGTCGAACCCGCAGGGAATATGGTAAGAACTAGACTAATGTCGGTACTTAAACTTGTTGGTGGGTTCTCTCCAAATTAGGGGGTTTATAGAAATTAATAGTTAAACAAGATTGCAATTGTGGTTGTTATAAAGATATGCAAATAACTAGGGTAAGTGTTCCCCGTGGGTTCATAACTAATTCAGGTATACACGCGTAATCAATCCCAATACTTACTTTTAGAATTGATAACTAGGGTTCATCCAAACAACTGGTTCATCCATATTGGATGACTATACTCAATCACCAATTCAGGTCTCATGAGCGATTTAAAATTAACCATTATCAACATATTCCAAATTAACTTTCCTAGGAACACAACTCAAGTCATAAAATGATCATAAAAATCAAGGCTTTGTTGTAATTCTCTTTTCCTAATCTCTACTTCTCTAGGTTCAAGCAAGTAAAGAATTAAGGCAAGTACTAACGTTGTGAATCGTTAAAAATGTTTAAAGATGAAGAGAATAAAATACAAGCATTTTAGCATTGGTTTCAGATCACTTTGCATAACCCTAGTTCATTAATTCATCATGGTTCCCACAACCCTTTGTGAAGGTTTTAGCCTCTCATGATTATAAGATTGTGATTAGTATTCAAGACAAACACATAATTGAATATATTTACAATGATAATTGAAAGAAAATATACTTTGAATATTGCAAGAAAATATGATCAACAAATTCAAGAACAATCGAGAAAATCAAGTTTTGATCTCAAGATTGCTCTCCAATATTGTTTACAAACTTGATAAAAATTCACAAACCATTAATTATGAACTTTCTTTCAATGTATTCTGACGTTCTTCTACTAAAAAAAATATAAAAGGTATTTATACAGACAACAGAAACCTTTTCCTAAGCTAACAGGGAAATATCCAAATCTGGCGCCGACATGTCCTGCGACTCATCATACGACCCTAATAGGATTGTACTGATCGTTCCTTGCTCTCGTACATTCCTTGGCTGTTGTAGAATTGGCTAAGGGTTGGCAGCTGGTACGACTCATACCATGATCCTACGAGTCGTACAATCTATCCGTGGTTTGGATTTGAGAACTTTGTCATCTTTTGAAGTTTTCTACGAGTGTGTTGGTACGCCTCGTACCTTTCTTCTATGACTCGTAACTGTTTGTTGCATCTTGAGTTTTGCCAAATATTTAGGACATCTGAAGATTCCCACTACTCCTGGTATGGGTCGTAGGTAGATGCTACAATCCGTAGGTGCAACCCGTATTAGGAGACTTCAACTATGAAACTTTTCTCTAAAGTATTCCACGACTCGAATTACGGCTCATACAATATTGGTACAACTCGTATTGAGAGTCATACTTTGGCTTTGCATTGTTTCAGCCCTCTGAGCTTTTTCATGAGTCTCCGTACAACTAGTACAATCTAGGTATGGCTCATACTGAGATCTCCTGCACTTTTCTGCATCTTTTGCAAATTTTTGCTCCAACACCTATTTTTCCTGAAATTAAAGTAAAAACACCTTATATTCATATAAAAATACCTAAGTCCATGTTATTTTCCCAGTTTTAAGTGTCAAAAGTTCTATAAACTCATAGCACATCAGTTTAACATCACAACACGACATGGATACTACACATGGTGTAGCATCCCTTGGGTTGCCTCCCAAGAGGCTGAGTATCATTCCACTTTTTGTTTTTATTTTGAGGATATGAACTGTCACCGTAACTTTGAATCAAGACTTCGATGATGCTCATGGGGTGGTGGTATGAACATAAAGAGGTAATCTTCCGAGTATTTCATTTTGCACCTTTTGAATTTTAAATGAGGAATGTCATTTTTTCTTCTCAGCATGAAAAACTTCGAAATAAAATCACTTTGATTCTTCTCCCCAAGATCCTCTATAGATTTGGTTGCCTTATTTTCGTTATCTATATATCTATATCAATATAAAAGAGAGACCTTAACCCGATGACGTGGAATGATTCATTGATCAGAAAAATTATTTATCTTTTTTTTTTATTTTTTGGCATTTTCTTCTCAGGGGTTTTAAACCTATTTTTTCTATTTAGGGGCTTTTATTAAAAATCAAAAAGTTACTTTTATTAACTACTTTTTATTACACCCTTTCACTTTTCCAACTTCTGTACTTTCCCAAATTTAAAATATATTTTTTTCTTAATTTGATCAACACACTGAAAGATCATTTCTCTTCTCAGGAAGTACATATATTTTCTGTTTTTCATAGGAGTTTTAAAATAATTTATCATCAACTTTATGCTCTTTTCATCTATTACCCATGATTCAACTTTTATGTTTTTATATTCCTGACCAAGAAAAACTTTCAATGTATATATCAGTTTATAATAAAAGTTGAAAAATTGTTCATACATTAGACTGTCTTATTTTCAAGTTTTGATGATGAATTGGCTAACTTAAGGATCTCAAAATGAATTTTGGGATTGAGGAATAACTTCAAGATGTGAAAACAGAAGATAGTTGCATAATATTATTATCAAACTTTGTGTCTCTATAAGACGTTTCGGGCCCAAAAAACTTTACACGGGTAGCAGATTTGTAATTTTGTTGTGAGCAATATTCACCTTTACTCAAGTTACATGTATATGTTTTGGGTGTTAATGTTGAGCGTAAGATTAAATACATGTCAATACTTTCACTTTTGATCATAGAAAGGCAGGACATGTCAATCATGAATATGATTTTCCTCTTGCTCCTATGTTAAGTGAGTCCTTTTTCAAAACTTTGCTCTAAAGTAGGAAAAGAAAATTACTACAATATTGTTTCACGATATATGTTGTAACTAATTTAAAATTTTTCTCAATCACAATAAAATAATTACTTCATAAGAGAACTTGTTTGATTTGATAACTTACTGACTATATATTCTTAAGAGTAAAGTTGAAATTATAACATTTTGACCATTCCATTCAAAGAACTGTATCTTGTTGTTGAATTGTTGTTCTCTTTCTGTTTTAGAATATGTTATGTTTTCTGTTTTATGATGCATCTGTGCTTGATGGACTATAATTTTAATGGTTACTTATTTATTAGTAATATTACTCCTCATTTGAAAAAGTATATGTGTTTTTACTAGGAAATTTCTAAAGTTTTAATTATTTATATTGTGGCGATTTGATTTTGATGGAAATTTTGAACGTTTTATTAGGAACATAAAAGGAAAAAGGAGAAAATTAGTCCTACAAAAATTAGTAAATTATCCTAAAATCTAGACAAGGCAATGACCTTTTTATATTATTTTTAGCATGACAATATATACCGCTCTCTTCTTTTGATTATTGTTTGTTACTCTTGTGGTTTTTAAGTTCTTGTAGATCACCAATAACTTTGACCATGGCCATTGATCTCATCCATTGCTTTTATATATAAAAAAAAAGAGACCTTAATCCGGTGACATGTCATGCTTCATTGATCAAAAAAATATTTATTTTTTTCCTATTTTCTTGCATTTCTTTCTCAGATTTTTGGGGGTTTAACTCTATTTTTTCTATTTAGGTGTTTTACTAAAAATATAAATGCCACTTTTATTAATTAATTTTTGTTACACCCTTTCACTTACCCAACTTCTATACTTTCTCAATAATTATAATGTTCTCTTTTTTTTTCTTAATTTTTTCAACAAACTAAAAAATCGTTTCTCTTCTCTGGAAGTACATATATTCTCTGTTTTCAATGGGAGTTTTAAAATAATTTATTATCAACTTACATCATTTTTATATTTTACTCATGATTTATATTTTGTGTTTTTATGTCTTCGATAAAAAATAACTTTCAACCGTATATGTCAAATTATAATAAAAGTTGAGAGATTATTCATACATGACTAGACTATCTTATTTTTAAGTTTTGATGATGAATTGGCGATAACTTGAGGATCTCAAAGTGAATTTTGGGATTGAGAATGACTTGAAGATGGGAATGAGAAGATAGTTGTGTAATGTTATCATCAAATTTTGTGTCTATACAAGAAGTTTCAGGCCCAAAATTTTTTTACACAAGTAGAAGATTTTTTATTTTATTGTGAGCAATATTTGCTTTTACTCAAGTTATATGTATATATTTTTTATTATAATGCTGCGCAAAAGATGAAATACATTTTAATAATTTTTCTTTTGATCATAGAAAGGGCGGACCATGCCAATCATGAGTATGATTTTTCTCTTGCTCCTATATTTTCTGAGTCTTTTTTCAACACTTTGCTCTAAAGTAGAAAAAACTGCAATACTGTTTCACGACATATGTTGTAGTTGATTTAAATATTTTCTTTATCGCAATAAAATAATTATCCCATAAGAAAATGTGTTTGATTTGGTAGCTTATTGACTTTATATTCTTACGAGCAAAATTGAAATTGTAACATTTTGACCGTTTCATTCAAAGAATTGAATGTAGTTGTTGAATTGTTGTTGTCTTTTTCTTTTAGAATAGGTTATGTTTTCTATTTTATGATGTACCCGTAATTGATGGACTATAATTTTAATGGTTACTTATTTATTAGTAATATTACTCCTTATTTGAAAAAGCATATTTGTTCTTACTGAAAAGTTTCTAAAGTTTTAATTATTTATATTGTGGCAATTTGATTTTGATGATCGTTTTGAATATTTTACTAGGAACATGAAAGGAAAAAGAAGAGAATTAGTCCTACAAAAATTAGTAAATTATCTTAAAATCAGGATAAGACAATGACCTTTTTGTATTCACTTTTTAGCATGACAATATATACTACTCTCTTCTTGTTTTTTTGTTTGTTACTCATGTGGTTTTTCATTTCCTATAGATATAGAGCAAGACCAACAACAATTAGTGCGCTTCANATATATACTACTCTCTTCTTGTTTTTTTGTTTGTTACTCATGTGGTTTTTCATTTCCTATAGATTAGCAATAACTTTAACTATGGTCATTGATCTCATCCACTATTTTTTTCTCCTTGTCTTTTTAAAATATTCTTAAAATTTATATCCTTGAAAATATTTGATGTAGATACTTGATAGTACTGTTTCATAACCAACTTAGGGCCATCTACTAACTACTTTTCTTGGATATCTTTTTATGAAAAATCTAATATTCATATGATATACTCATTAAATATGATAATTAAGGTGATAAATAAGATTTGAACTTCTACTAATAGAAACAGAGAAAGAAATACAAAAAAGAGGAACAAGGATGACTCTTGTATAGGCGGTGTGGGCCTTTCAAGTGTCATGTGCTTTAAATTAGACAATGATGAAAATATTTCTACTTATGTCATTTTTAAAAATTTATTTCCAAAAGAAAAAAATTAGTTTCTTTTCTTAACTTGATCTTAACCCAATGAGGAAGCATGCTTCATTAATCAGAAAAATTATTTTATCTTTTTTTCTATTTTTTCTTTTTGCATTTTTTTCTTAGATTTTTGGGGTTTTAACCCTAATTTTTCTATTTAGGTGTTTATTAAAAAGTCTAAAATCACTTTTATTAATTATTCTTTGTCACACCCTTTCACTTCACCAATTTCTACAGCTTTTTGATAATTGTAATTTCTTTTTTTCCTTAATTTTTCAACAAACTGAAAGATCATTTTTTTTCTTTGGAAGTAGATATATTCTCAGTTTTCAATGGGAGTTTTAAAATAATTTATGATCAATTTTATGCCC
>JACEIK010003028.1:69082-91187 GCA_018107945.1 Datura stramonium
ATGTCGTAAATGACTTGCGACTTACAAAATGACATACATACTTAATGTAACACTTGTTCTAAATAAAAAATAATTTTTTAACTAATCAAATGAGCACATTTAATATTTATTAGTTATAAAATATATATACATATATGTTAGGATATTCTATCAAATGAGATAGAAAAATAAAACTAAATATTTAAGAAAATACTTTTGATTATGCGAAAATGAATATTTCACTTTGTTTATATTTCGAAAATCTTGAATAATTAATTAAAATGTGAAGGGTCAAAATTGTGTGTCAACAACGGCCCCTTTCTTTGGCCAGGGATGATGAAAAGAAGGCTTCGGCGAAGAAATTTAACAAATTCAATCTTATCCGACCACCAAATTTATTTTTAAAAAAGGACGATTTAAAAGAATCATGGTTGGACCCCGGTATCGTGTTTCTTACATATCTCAGATTGCATGAGATTCAGGCCATATGTAGTTCAAAACGCTTGATTTTATGCATGATTTTAATGATCAAAAGCTTGTATCATCATCGAATTATGCAGAGATTGAGAAGATGGGGAATGTGATAAGTAGGAAAATTTTGGAATACAACCAAGATTTCAACATCAAACTCGCCTACATATCCTCCAAAATAGGAATCAGGCTGCATGTAGTTCGACTCAATCGGTTGAAAAAATATCTCTTATGTTGAGGTTATCTTGTAGCGTAAGATGAATGATAAAATAAATTGAGTATAGAAAAGAGGCTTGCAACCTCTCAATCGTGAATGTGGTGCGCTTCACATCCATAAAGTAAGAACTTACATGAACATTATTTCCACAACTCTAGGTGTGTTGTCACCCGAATTTACAAAAATAAGGAAAGTTCCCCATCATGAGTCCAGAGATTATCTTGGATGCGAAACTGAAAAAGAAAAACACAAGAAATGCCGACATGCCTTCTTACAGAGGTGTAGTTTGAATGTGGTAAAAGTCAATCCTCATCTTGTATCTAATGAGTTTGATATTCCTCTTTGGGATTATGCCCCAGTTTGCTGCTAAGATAGAGTTTCATGCTACTCCACATGCATCTGTATCCTCTTGTGAATAATATTTAATAATTATGCATAAGTGGCATCATCTGGCGCTCTTTGGATATATATTATGTTCACCACCTTCTTCGGATGGTATGAATATCAATATCATTTTCAGTAACTGATGTCACTCTTCAACGAATATCACACATAAATAATGATGAACATCAACCTCCATCTGTATTCGATGTCATAAATGTATAATAAACATCAGGCTCTATTGTATTCGACATTATAAATATATGTGATGAACGTCGACCTCTACGGTATTCGACGTTATAAATACATGTGATAAACGTCGGCCTCTGTGGTATTCGATGTTATAAATATATGTGATCAACATTGGCCTCCTATGGAATTCAATGTTATAAATGAATGTGATGAACGTTGGCCTTCTACGGTATTTGACGACATAGATAAATATGATGAATGCCAGTCTCTGATATTCGACATTATAAGTATGTTGAACGTCGACCTCTTTCGATATTTGACGTGAGAAATAAATATGATGAACGTCGGTCTTCGGTATTCGATGTTATAAATATGTTGAACATCATCCTTCTCCGGTATTCGACGTGAAAAATAAATATGATCAATGTCAGCCTCCTCTGATATCCGACGTGATAAATAAATATGATAAATGTCAGTCTTCAATATTCGACTTCATAAATAAATATGTTGGGCATCGGTCTTTTTCGATATTCGATATTATAAATAATGTCATTTTTGACATTTGAATATATGATGGCCGTCTTGGAAAAATAAATATGGTGACCCTCTCAGCTTTTGAATGTGTGATAGTGTCATGACCCGAGTCTACACCTTGAATGCGACAGGGAACCTGGGACTACGAATGACTCCAAATTAACCCATGAAATAACATAAATCTTAACAATCAACAACTAACAGAAAATAACAGAGTGGAAGCTAACTGAAAGTGACTAATCATAAACATAAGAACATAATTAATTTAGAACACTGAGTCATAAGCTAAAACTAACACTACACTGTCTGAAAGCCTTTACTAATCTGATGAGCTGTTGGGACAAGCCCCCAGCTAACTCCAACATCTGAAACTAAATTAAAACTAGAAAAAGGAAAATCATGAACCTTGTCCTTGGAAGATGAGGACTCACCACTATCAGCTGAGAGAGAATAGAGCGTGTCTAACCGCGAGGCTAAGTCTGAAAATCTGGATCTATCATAAAATAATATAGCACAAAAAGTATGCGGTTAGTACTTGAAATGTACTGAGTATAGGGAAAGCGTAATGAAATTAGGAACATACAGGTATACTAAGAGAGACTAAACTGAAATATAATTGAAATGAAATACAATGATCCTATCTGTGATATAGGGTTAGTTACCTAAAGACTTGTTTGAAATTATTAATGCAAGATACCAGTAAAGCTAATTTTGGGATCATAGTCATGTACTGAAGACTAAGTCTGAAATCATAAACTGAAACCTATAATTGATACTGAACTGAGCTTGTGACCATCTCTAGTAGTGATGACCCCTAATAGTGCCCCATTGAGGCAAGTGAGTCACTCTCAAATAACGAGGATCCCATAATTCCTCAAACTAAGAGGGAAACACTCTCTACTTTTGAGAATCCCCTTGAACTAAGGGAAACATTCTCTACTATTGAGAATTCCTATCTAGGCTAAGGGAAACATTCTCTACTATTGAGAATTCCTATCTAGGCTAAGGGAAACATTTTCTACTATTGAGAATCCCTGATCCTACGGTGACGCGTAGTTCTGAGACTTGGGTATGTTGGGACCCTAGCCTGATCGGTGGTAAGAGATATCCCCAACTGAACACAAGGTACATGTAACTGATGAATTTGAAGTTGATTTCCTAAGACCAGTCAGAACCACTTTCTCTGGTAAGGATTCCGACAGTCTAGAGGACCAGGACTATACTAACATGGAAGGCTCAAAACTAAGATCATCTGTTTAGTCAGGGATACTTTCTATTAACAAGATATTCGAGAGTCTAGGGAATCATAAACATGCTCATCATACAAAATTCATGAAGAACCATAGGTCTAATTCTTAATACAAATCATGGATCATAAGCTTGACTTGTCATAAAACTTGCATAATAGGGCATACTTTCCTAATAGCTTGAAAACATAAATTTATTATCAAATTTTGAGTGTAAAATCTTCCCATTAGACTTAAATTATACATTTGAACATGAGGTACTTGGACCCATAGACATAACATTGATAATTCTATAGAATTGGGTTAAAACCCTATAAGTTTTTAAAAGCATACTTGAAACATGAAGTTCATAGATTCATGAGGGATTTGATAAGGGACATGCATCGATAATTATACGAACATAAATTGGATCATGAGAAAACTGATCTCATAGAGGAACATGAGAGAATTTAACCACATTTGCACAAAACTCTAGAAATTTGAAAATTAGGGCATGAGAGGTAAGAATCATGAATACAACTTGAAAAGGGCATGAGGGTGGAAGAAACCCCTCACTCATAGCCCCACATACCTGGGTTGATGATCCTTGACTTTCCTTGAAGAGTCCAAGAAGATTTAAAGAGGTTTGAAGAAGAACCCTAACTCCTTTCTTTAGAGAAAATCCAACATCGATCTTTTCGGAGAGGGTGAGGATCTAGGCTAGGTTAATCCCTTTAATATGACCATAAAGAAGCCCAAAGCAACATCATTTAGGAGTTAGAAATGTAGGAGTTTGCTAAAATACCCCCAAATTATCGAATTAAAACCTTCAACTGACAGTTAGTACGACCAATAGTACGGGTCGTTATTAGATTGTACGACCCGTATTAAGGTTCGTACAATGTCTAGTGCTCCTTCACTAATCCACTCATAACTTTTTACTCTAAACTCCAATTGATAAAAGGTCAGATGTGTTGGAAAGAAGAATCAATGGGCTTCTATTGATATGCTGAATTTCCCAAAAGAACTTTGTAATAAGGGAGCTATAATCGTTTGAAGTTGACCCTTATAAGAACTTATACGAAAACTCAATCAGTAAGAAGGCTTTCAACTCAACTTTGTGCTAGAGGTTCCTTATGATCTTAATTTGCATCCAATGCACTTCTTACACTTAATAATTGGTCTTAACATCTTGTTTCCATAAATTCATTGGGTTCGAATCTATCCACATACCTAGAAGGATTCCGTACATAGCCTCAAAGTCCAAGGCATTACAATATCTCCATCCACGATTGAAACAACGATTCATACCATCATATTACGACTCATACCACCAAACTACAACTCGTGGTTTCCTCCTATGACTAGTGAGTCCATTTTTCCCCAACTCTCTGAATATTTCCACGGATGCATACCATGACCCGTCATTCCCTGCTACGAGCCGTACCATGACTAGTACAACCAACACTTGGAAATCCATAGGTAAGATATGACTCTTGACCATGAGTTGTACCTACACATTACGACCCGTGAGGTGGACTCGTGGTCTGAATGATCATTCTCTAAAATATTCCATGGGTCATCCTATGACCCGTAAAAATAAGCTACGACCTGTATGACCAGTCTTACGGAGATAAAGTTGCAGATTTTTCTGCTGAACACATTCCAAATCCTGATTTTAATCTTGAAAACTTTTGGGGTGTTACATTATCTCTCCCTTGGGAACATTCATCTTTGAATATAGAATAAATATGTTGAAGGTATAGGGAAGGAACTGCAATCCAAATCTGAATAGCTAACGACTGAAACTGGTGGAGTGACTATGTAATACCCCGAAACTTTGCTAGACCAAACTCAGACTTTGCATGAAAAAACTAAAAGAACCAGGAAAATTTTTATCTCAGGACAACTCAGAAAATGAGTCATTGTTGGCCCCAACGGACCATTGTGTGAGTCATTGTTTGATCTGCAAGCTTTTCATTCAGGAACCAGTGATTCATGCAACAACCCGTTATGAGGAGTAATGAGTCATTTTGTCGAGTTGTTGTTTCTTAGCACATAAACTTGCCAGACATTTCCTAGAACCAATGAGTGTGACTAACGACTCGTGGTTCATAACAACGAGTCTTTGGTGCCACCCGTCGCCTAGGCCAGCAACAGTTTTTGATCAATTCAGTGTTGACCACAAGTAGACACAACGACCCGTTAGTTCTACCAATGAGTCATTGCATCATTCATTAGAAGGGGGACCAAACTTTGTCAGTGACCACGAGAGGAACCATCGACCTGTTGGTCCATCCAACAAGTCATGGTTCCCTTCCGTGGCCCATTTCCAGTAAGCATAAATTTCAAGCCCAGGACCAACGACTGGACCCAATGAGTCGTGGTGTCAACCAACGACTCGTTGTGTGACCCATTGGGCAGTTTTCAAACTTTTATCTCAGGAATATTTTGTAACTTTCCACCTTTTTAATCCCTAAACTATGTTGTTTTGGGCACTTTTTGGATAGAATAAAAGGGATGATCGACTTAATCCCTCTTATTTTTCTCTTAACTCTCGATTTTTCAGAACGTAGAAGTTCCAGATAGGCAGTGCAGAGCTAAGCTAGGGCTTCCAGCTTTCTTTAAGACTTCTCCAGATTTCTTCTAAGGATTTTACTCTAGGTATGTGGGAATTCAATAAGGGAATTGCCCTTCCCTTGTGCTCCAAAATCCTTCTAAAATTTCTTATCAGTTCTAGCCTTGAAGATTTGAGTTAAGGTAGATTTTTATTAATTCTTGTGAATTCTTGCAATGTTCCCACTATTTACCAAGCATGTTGTTACTCTTTTCATGATATACTATTTTAACCCTAGTTCTATGAAATGCAGTAAATTTGGGTCTTGCATAGTTGATTACATACAATTGTTGCTTGACTCTGTTAGTTCTTAAATTTCCATGTTATTACAATCATGTGAGTTCACGGTCAGTTTGCATGTTAGTCTAGTCTCCGTCAGAAACTAGCATTTTCAGTATCTTTTAGTAAGTCAGCTGATCAGTTTGACAACAATCAGATCTTGAGGAGTTCAGTTCAGTAATACTCCCTAGTTTTAGTTATCAGTTATTCCTCTAGATGATTACGACGCTTTTAGATAAGAAGCTCTAACCGTCTTAGAACCGGCAGTATCACTTATCAGTTAGTTCTTTAGACGGTTACGACGCTTCCATATAAGCAGCTCTGACCAATCTTGGAACACCAGTTTTCAATAATCTGGTCCTACAGACTCTCAGGTTACTTTCAAATAAGTATTCCCGACTTAGTCCAGGACCCCAACTTTGAGCTATCAGCTTAGTAGTCAAGTTAGGACTATCTAGTGGGAGTAACACTTAGAACCGGGCTGACCGAGGCTCCAACGCACCCAAGTTCCCAGAACTACATTGCCATCATAGGTTATTAGCCCAACAGGCCCCAGACTTGTGATCACCCAGCTCAGACACTATACCCTGGAAAGGTATAATAGGCTTTCTCCGATGGGGTGTATACATCAAACTCCAAGTCTAGCTCATGTGGTTATATGTCGTTTATAGACTCTCCCACTTATCAGTATAGTTCAGCTCAGTTACAGTTCAGTTTTGCTCAGTTTCAGTTCAGTTCAGTTTAGTTTAGCTCAGTTCAGCCACTCAGTTCCAAGACATGTTTATAACTATCAGTCAGGGTTATTATTGACCACATCAGTTATAGCTCAGCTTTTATCAATATTCAATATCAATAGGTCATTTCATGTTATTTCAAGTCAGTTGCTTATTTTCCATGCTTATTGTATATCTCACTTAATCGGTACATTAAAAGTACTGATGTATACTTCGTATGTTGTATCGTATTATGATACAGCGCAGGTTCTCAGTCTCTGCATCGTCAGTAGTTTCTCCCGACGATTCCAACAGTAGTCCTATTAGTGAGTCCTCATCTTCTGAGGACGATGTTTTCTTTTCAGTTAGTTCAATACTTAGTCATACTTTAGAGTTAGCTGGGGGCTTGTCCCAACAACTTATCATTTAGTAGTTGGCTTCCAGTCGCAGATGTTTAGTATTTAGTATAGTTATGTTTACTATTTCCAAAAAAGTTTTATTTGGATATTTATTTTTGCCCAGCTTCCGCGGATGCTTACTTAGTTATCAATGTGATGTTAGACCATGGGTTAGCTTGGGGTCACTTGTGGCACCAAGTACTATGTATCGTCCAGGATGTAGACCCGGGTCGTGACAAGCTTGGTGTCAGAGAACTAGGTTTAGAGTATCCTAGGATGTCTGAAAGTTGCATCAAGTAGAGTCCTTTTAATAGGTGTGAAGCATGAAACACTTATGACGGGGAAGCTACAAGATGTTATTAGGAAAACTCCTTTTTGTTCATACTCCTTATCGTGCGTTGAGGTTGAATCCAAAAAATGGCCTTCTAACTCGTGCTCTATTCGTTTTAGTGAAAATAAGCCTCCAAAATAAGGAAATGGAAGGAGGGATGACAATGCCAACTGACCTGCCCCACCAGCTCCAGCAACTCCTCAGGACGATCAGGTGTCCTCAGGAATTTTGAGCGGCGATCCAACTATTGGCGTAGACTGTGACCAAACCAGTAGGTGGTTCCAGTGAATGCAAATGGGTCTGCAACAGCTGTTAGGGTTCTGGCCTACACCTGAATGAACCCTCAATCTTTTCATGGATCTAAGGTGGGAGAGGATTTGCAGGAATTTGTAGATGAGGTGCAGAAGATCACCCGAATTATGGGTGTTAGTTCCTTGGAGAGTGCTGATCTGGCTGTCTACCAGTTGAAAGGAGTGGCTCAGATTTGGTATAACCAGTGGAAGGAAGGGAGGCCAGCGGAAGCAAGATCCGTAGAGTGGGATGAGTTCGCTACAACATTTCTAGACAAATTCTTTCCTTGAGAATTGAGGGAGGCCTGAGAATTGAGGGAGGCCAAGGTCGCTGAATTCATGGATTTAAGGCAGGATAACCGCATAGTGGAGGAATATGCGTTGGAGTTCACTAGGTTGTTGAGGTATACTCTAGAGATGGTTGTTGAGCCAAGGTCCTATATGCTCAAATTCGTCAATGGAGTGTTCGATTTAGTACTTAAGGAGTGCAGAACTGCATTGCTCATCAAGGATATCAATCTCTCTAGCCTCATGATTCATGCACAATAGATTGAGGCAGAGAAGTTGAAGGATATTAAATGGGATAACAAGCGGGCTAAATAGGTCAGTCGAATTATGGCCACCAGAGGTCCGACAGTAGTAGTCACCCACAGCAGCAGCAACAGAGAACTCCAGCACCCACATCAGCCAACGCCCCTTCTTTCCAGTCCCACAAGGATCGGAAGGGTGGAGCATCTGGCTCTCAGTCCCAGAGTTACAGTGCTAGAAACTGTTACCCAGCTTGTCATAAGGGAGGAAAAAATCATCCAGGTCAATGCCGCATGGGCAAAGAGGGTTGCTTTGGATGTGGTCAATTGGGTCACAAATTAAAAGAGTGTCCATTCACTGGACGGGGGAAAACTCAGTCTACTTCAGCAGCCCCAGCAGGTCATCCAGCTCAGCAGGGGACTACTTCAGGTATGGATGGTGATCAGTGCCAAAACCGTTTTATGCTTTGTCCTCTCATCAGGATCAGGAGAGCTCACCTGACGTAGTCACGGGTATGTTACGTCTTTTCCATCTAGATGTGTATGCCCTACTANGGGTATATAGAAACTGCCCAGTCTCAGTGTTGAGTAAAGTAATTCCAGTTGATCTAGTAGAGCTAGACATGGTCGATTTTGACCTCATTCTTGGCATGGATTGGTTACATTTCGGTTATGCCTTAGTCGATTGAAAAACTAGAGTTGTCAGGTTTCAATTTCCTAATGAGACAATCTTAGAATGGATGAGTAGTGTTTCAGCGCCTAAGGGTCGAATTATTTCCTACCTTACGGCAAGGAAGATCATTTTGAAAGGGTGCATCTATCACCTAGTTCGGGTCAAAGATTCTATCTTCGAGACCCCAATTATTCAGTCAATTCCAGTTGTCAACGAATTTCGTGATGTGTTTCCCGAAGATCTTTCCGAAGTCCCTCCCGAGCAGGAAATGGACTTCGACATAGACCTTCTTCCAGACACTCAGCCTATCTCTATTCCTCCTTACAGAATGGCTCTAGCCGAGCTTAAGGAGTTGAAGAAATAGATGAAAGACCTTCTAGTTAAGGATTTTATATGGCCCAACATCTCTTCATGGGGTGCTCTAGTGTTGTTCGTGCAGAAGAAAGACGGTACTCTCAGAATGTGTATCAACTACTGTCAACTGAACAAAGTTACAGTTAAGAATAGGTATCCCCTACCTAGGATTGATGACTTGTTCGATCAGCTTCAGGGATCTAGTTTTTTTCCAAGCTAGATCTCAGGTCGAGGTATCATCAGCTTAGGGTCAGGGAATATGACATACCAAAAATAGCCTTCAGGACTCAGTATGGTCACCATGAATTTGTGGTTATGTACTTTGGACTAAATAATGACCCAAAAACTTTTATGGACCTGATGAACAGGATATTCAAACAGTAGATGGACATGTTCGTCATTGTGTTCATAGATGATATCTTGGTATACTCCAGAAACGAGGAGGAGCATGCTAACAATTTGAGGATAGTGTTGCAAACTCTCAGTGACCGCCAAATGTTTGCTAAATTAGCAAATATGAATTATGGCTGAAGTCTGTGGCTTTCCTAAGTCACGTGGTCTCAAGTGAGGGTATTTAGGTAGATCCTCAGAAGATAGCAGCGGTGAAAGACTGGCCAAGACCTACTTTCCCAATCGATATGAGGAGTTTCCTACATCTAGCTAGTTATTATTGATGGTTTGTCGAAGGATTTTCTTCTATTGCTTATCCTCTGACTAAGCTAACTCAGAAAAAAGTGAAGTTTCAGTGGTCAGATGCATGTGAGAAGAGTTTTCAAGAGTTGAAGACTCGATTCACTACAACTCTAGTTTTGACCTTGCCAAAAGGAACAAATGGGTTCGTAGTCTGTCGTGATGCTTTCAGAGTTGGCCTCGATTGCGTTCTAATGTAGAAGGGTAAGGCGATAACTTATGCCTCAAGACAACTCAAAGTTCATGAGAAGAACTATCCGACTCATAATCTTGAATTAGCAGTAGTGGTGTTTACTTTGAAGATACGGAAGCATTACCGTTATGGGGTTCACGTGGATGTTTTCACTAACCACAAGAGCCGTCAGTAGGTGTTCAGTCAAAAGGATTTGAACCTTCGTCAGAGAAGGTTGTTGGAGTTATTGAAGGATTATGACATGAGTGTGTTGTACCACCCAGGCAAGGAAAATGTGGTGGCGAATTCCTTAAGCAGGATGTCCATGGGGAGCATTGCTTATGTTGAAAAGGGTAGAAAAGAGCTAGCAAAGGATATTCACAGGTTAGCTCGGTTGGGAGTGTAGTTGGTGGATTCAAATGAGGGCAGAGTAGTACTGCAGAGTGTGTTAGAATCCTCGTTAGTTGTTGAGTTTAAGTTAAAGTAAGATGAAGATACCATACTGCTTAAGCTGAAAGAGGCAGTTCTAAGAAAAGAAGTTGAGGCCTTCACCAAAAGGGGAGATAGTGTACTTCGCTACCAGGGCAGATTATATGTTCTAGACATAGACAACCTGAGGCAACGAATACTGGCAGAATCACATAGCTCTAGATATTCTATCCACCCAGGTGCCACTAAAATATACCGTTACCTACGGGAAATCTACTAGTGGAATGGCATGAAGAGAGATATTACAGAATTTATGGCTAAGTGCCCGAACTGCCAGCAGGTTAAAGTTGAATATCAGAGACCTGGGGGTATGACTTAGGATATCAGCATACCCACGTGGAAGTGGGAAGAAGTGAATATGGACTTTATTATAGGTCTACCTCATACTTGTCAGCAGCATGATTCAATTTGGGTGATAGTAGATCGGATGACCAAGTCAGCACATTTCCTCCCAATTAAAACTATAGACTCAGCTGAGGATTATTCTAGATTGTACATCCAAGAGTTGGTAAAACTGCATGGATTTCCCTTATCCATCATTTTAGATAGAGGTATCCAGTTCACCTCGCATTTCTGGAAGTTATTTTAGAAAGGACTCGGTACTCAGGTCAAACTCAGCACAACTTTTCACACTCAGACAGATGGACAAGCTGAGTGGACTATTCAGACCTTACAAGATATGCTGAGAGCTTGTGTTATCGACTTCAATGGCAGTTGGGATGATCACCTACCTCTCATCGAGTTTGCATACAACAACAACTACCACTCCAGTATTTAGATAGCCCCGTTTGTGGCATTATATGGTAGAAGGTGTAGGTCTCCTATAGGGTGGTTTGAAGTTGGCGAAGCTATCTTGATAGGACCAGATTTAGTTCACGAGGCTATGCAGAAAGTGCAGCTCATCAAAGAAAGGTTGAAAGCTCAGAGTCGCTAGAAATCATATGCAGATGTGAGAAGAAGATAACTATAATTTTCTATAGATGATTGAGTTTATTTAAAAATTTCACCCATGAAATGGGTGATGAGGTTTGGAAATAAAGGAAAACTCAGTCCGAGGTATGTAGGACCTTGCAGAATTCTGAGGCGAATTAGCAATGTGGCCTATGAGTTAGAATTACCTTCAGAGTTAGCATCTGTGCACCCAGTCTTCCATTTGTCACTGTTGAAGAAGTGTATCGGTGATCTAACCTCAGTTGTTCCACTAGACAGTGTGTGAGCAAAAGGTAGTCTCTCTTACATAGAAGTCCCAGTTCAGATCCTAGACCGTCAGGTTTGTAAACTGAGAAATAAGGAAGTCGCTTGGGTGAAAGTCTTGTGGAGGAACCAGCTAGTTGAGGGGCCACATGTGAAGCAGAAGTGGACATTATGGATAAATATCCCATTTATTTCCTTCCAATTCAGTTTCAGCATCAGGTATTAAATTTCTCTTCAATATCCTATTCAGTTCAAGCACTCATCAGCTCTATTCAGGTTTTCAATGTGCACTCTAGTTGTGTTAATTCAGTTAGTATGCCTATTCCAGTTCGGAGTCAGTCATTCCTTCAGAAATTAGTTTATAGTTTCAATTAGGGAATTGCAGCTCTTTTGCCAAATTTCTAGCAGTTTTAGACTTCATTCGAGGATGAATGATCCCATGGGGGAGATATTATAACACCACAAAACTTTTCTAGACCAAAATCAGACTTTTCATGAAAAACCTAAAAGAACCAGGTAAAATTTTATCTCAAGATGACTCAGACAACGAGTCGTTGTTGGCACCAACGGACTGCTGTATGAGTCATTGTTTGATTTGTAAGATTTTCATTCGGGAACCAACGATTCATGCAATGAACCATTACGAGGAGTAACGAGTCATTCTGTCGAGTCATTGTTGCTCAGTACATAAACCTGCCAGACCTTTCCCAAAACCAACGAATGTGACTAACAACTCGTGGTTCATACCAATGAGTCATTGGTGACATGTCATGACATTGGCAGGTTTAAAATCATTTTTGTTGTGTACAAAACAAACCGCATTGTTAGATAACAAAGTAATTTAAAACGTAAAAGAATGAGTAAACCATAAGAAAAATTGGAATAACATGAGGCTTTCATCAAATTTAATAACAGTGACCAACTTTGGCTACGACCCACACAAGTGCGAGTCCATGCCTTTGGAAAAGTAAAAAGAGTACTGAGGAACATAAAAACATAAAGGGCGGGTCTCCGGCCTCATCCGAATTACCACCAATTTTTTTTTTTGCAAAACTAAATTTTGTCTTTCTCTACCAAGATGACCAGAGAGCCATGAGTGGAATGGATGTCCAGTTTTGCAACTTTCCCCCAAGCTCAGCCTTTTAGATCCTTGACGCCTCGGTGAATTCTTCTAGGAGCACATCACAATATTCAAAGAGATCTCTAATTCCTTCCTCAAGACCATCACTTGTAGACTCTACATGAACAGGGAAAGACTGGTACAGATGAGGCAATGGCTTCGGCAGCTCTTGGCTAATCCTCTTATTCTCAACCCTTTCTTCATCTTCCTCGGTCGGCACATAACCCAAACCATATTTGAAAAACTTTTCTGGGATGTGAATACGTTCAATGATGCCATTTGAGTTTCTCCCTAGGCCGTATCTAGCTTCGAAACCGCTCCTTAGCATAGTCGTGTCAAGCATCTTGTAAATAAGAGGCATTAGTGTCTGCGAAGCCAAGTCTTCTCCCGTAGCATTCACAATCTCAACAGTGTGGAAATGTATTCCTCTTAGCACATCTTCAATCATCGACACATAGCCATTTGGATGGTTCAGCTGGCTTCCTTCTTTTTAAATGACCACCTCATGGTCTCCCCACACGAACTTTATTAACTAGTGAAGAGTAGATGAAACAACTTCAGACAGGTGGATCCATGGTCTTCCCAAGAGCAAGTTGTAGCTAGAGCTGAAATTCTACGTGTCCCAATTGGATACACAAATTGACTTTCCCAATAGTGTCTCTTTGGCCTCCATCAAATGCCCTAACATTAATTTGTCTTTGGCGGATCTTGCCCAAATCATAATCCAATTGAGTAAGCATGGACAATGGACAAATATTTAGTCCAGACCCATTCTATCAAATCTTTGTTGATGATCTTGTCACGATATTTGACCGTGACATATAGGGCTTTGTTTTGCATAGCCCCTGCAAATGATAATTCATCTTCACAGAAGCATATGTGATGACTTCCCATAACCTTGCTCACCATAACAACCAGGTTCTCACTACTTGTACCTATAGGCACATATGCTTCACCAAGGACTCTCAATAATGCCTGCCTATGATATTGGGAACTCATCAGTAACACCCATATAGATATTTGTGTTGGAGTCTTCTCTAGGTGTTTTACAAGTGAGTACTCTTTTGGCTGTATTCTTCTCCAAAACTCTTTGGCCTCTCTCTCTATGATTGTCCTTTTCTGATGATCCTTTTTATACAAGTCATTGGCCATTTCTTCTGGAGTGTAACATATGCCTGAACGAGTCATCCCATGTGCAATGGCAGCCACTACAATGAACTCCTTTTTGGCAGGGACTAGAGCGTAAGCTTGGTGTGATGCTATCATTACCACGAACTTGGGTTTCTCATCATACTCAAGGCAGCCACAACATTCTCTATCTTTTCTGGACTCGCCTGTATTATGGATTTACTTGCGAGCCACTCTTCATCGGTCTCAATCATATTAATAATCACTCCTCCATAGTTCGGTAGAGGATTGCTGTTGACATTTGGTGCAACTGTCTGAAGGGTGATGACCTTTTGGTCAATCAAATCTTAAATTTTATACTTTAAATTGATGCAATCTTCAGTTCTATGCCTAGCACCTTCGAAATGATATGCATAATGTTGATCAGCTTTGAAGAATTTTGAATTGGAATTGGTGGGTCTGGATTAATCTGACCACTTTCAGTCTTTCAAAGAGTTGGGTTCGGCTTTTGGCTAATGGTGTAAAATTTCGGGGAGGTTTCTTTTCAGGGTTTCAACGAGGAAGGTTATAGTTGTTTTGATGAGTAGGTAGAGGTACTTGGTGGTAATTTTGTGGATTTGGAGTTTGGATGTTTAGTAAGTAATTTGGGTAGTTTTGGGGAGGATCTTAGTAATTCGATTGGGCATTTTGGTAATTGGGGATGGAGTTTGGTAATTGGATTGAGCATAGAAGATAGGGTAAGGATTTTGTGGAGCTAGGGGTAGGTTTTTAGCGGTGAGATTTTATTGGGTTGGAACCTGAATGACTTTCTTGATCTTGTGTTTGGGCTAAAGAACACAGAAGATATATCTTCCTTTTTCTTCCTAAGAAACCCAGAAGATCCGACTTGTGCAGAGATCTTGGGAATATTTTCGATCTTAAGACCGTTCTCAATCGTTTCCTCAATTTTCACTAACTCAGCAAACTTAGCCCTAACCACGAGTATCATTTGGTCATAGTACTCTGGTTCTTGCATATGCACGATACCTCTACAATCTCTGTTCTAGACATAGGAGGCCTGACTCTTGCTGCCTCCTTTCTCCATCGGTATGCATACTCACAATAACAGTCTATAGATTTCTGCTTAATCTTCTCAAGGGAATATCTATCTGGGATCACTTTCACTTTATAGGCAAACCTTTCAACAAAGTCTTTGGCCAAAACTCTCCAACTAGGCCATTGTCTTAACTCTTGTGAGGTGAAGCATTCCAAAGCTTCTCCGCTTAGAATGCGGTTGAAGAGCCTCATTAGTAATGCCTCATTTTTGACAACTCCTATTAATTGATCACAGCGACCCCTCAAATGAGACAAGGGGTTCCTAACTCCATTAAAGGTGTCGAACTTTGACACCTTATAACCTTTGGGTAAGTCCAAGTCGGGTGAATGCACAAATCTTCATAGTTCAAACCAATGGTATCTGATGAATAGTGAAATTCCTTCATTGCCTTTGCTATTTCTTCCTTCATTTCTTTGATATTGTACTCAAGCTTATCTTCTTTAACTCTCCCCTCCCTCTCCTTTTCCTCATAATGGTCAAGTTCAAGATTTTTGGTAAGAACGGGGTAAGGCTCGGGTAGTGTGGGGTTATGAAAAATATTTGTTAGTATCAATATATGGTCAATAGGTTGATTTTGGGATAGTGAATGCGGGATTATGGTATGTGGGCGGTACATTTTATAGACGATTAGTATTTAAAACTGAATTTGGGCAGGTGGAGGTGGGGTTTGATATGAGCTGCTAGCATTTAGTGGATTTTGGGTACTTAAATTGATGGTGGGCGATTTGATCATTGAAGAGATAGCTGCAGTGGTATGTGCAGGAAAGTAATTAGGTAATGGAGAGCTCAGGGAAGGGAAAGAAGGCGGAGGTCTTCTTTCAATGGGAGCGGGTGTGCTTGCTGCGATAGCTAATTTAGTCAAATCTCAAGTCTATTGCATTTCTTCCCGCATCTCTTCTACCTGTTGGGCAATCAATTCATTCTAGTTAATTACTATTGAGTCCCTAATAGCTATGTCTAGTAAATTAGTCTCTTCGATGGTGCTACCAATAAATTTCTCTTTCCCTTTTGATAAGTTACGATCGGGAAAGGAATTCTTAGTTGCTTTTGGTCTGGTGTAGTAAGGATGTTCTGCCAGCTTTATCAACACAGATCAATTTTTTATTTGTTACTGATGAAGTAAGAATAACTCAAAAGGCAAATATGTTAGATTTTATTCATAATAGTTAATACAATACATTAGATAGAAAATAAACAAACAAGTGTCACTTTATCAAAGGTGAATCAGTCCACATGTGATTTTGAGTGAAGAGAAGTTTAACGTCAGGAACTTGCCCATTGATTTTTGGATTTTGATAGGAAAAGTTGACTTGTTGTATCTTGATCCTCTCGATATCTCGCTTGTTGCTTTTGTGTCCCTTGTTGCATATGAATTCTCCAACTTTTCATAAAGTTTCTTGAAGATATGGATAGTATTTTAAAGATTTTTTTGGAAGAATTATAGTATTTTGGTCAGACTTTTTATGTAGTGGGTTTATATTTTTTCCTAAGGGTCCTAGAAAATAGGAGCGGCTCAATTCACCTTTGATTTAAGCAACACATCTAAGCATCTAAGATAGTTATAACACATAATAGCATGTAAAAGCACGTGAAAATTTGCACGTCCTAAATGTTGGGTGACCTTTTTATGCCCAGAGTGGGCCTAGCAAATTGAAGAATGTATATGACATTTTTAAATCAATCTATTCCCTCCAAAATAATTCATTAACAACGACATAATATTCTTACATCATTTCTTAGAATGAAAATGGGGATATATTTTGGAGAATAAGGGGAAGATACTGAAAATTTATTCCCACACAGGGGAGAATATCTACTGCGTCATAGACGGTCCTTCGCTCCTACCTGCTTTCTTGGCCTTATCTACTTCTCCCCAAATAAAGTACCAATTGATTATTAAGTGAGAACCCTCTAGTTGTGCCCTTTGCTCGAATCCCATGTTTTGAATGGATTCTACTTTTTCCTCCATATGTTTGTCTAAATTAGCTAGACATTCCCTGGCGGTACTCAAATCCTGGTTCAGATGTCTTATGACCTTCTGATGCTCTTACTCCCTCTTCTCCATTTCTTTTTGAAGATATCGTAGTTGCACCTGGGTTTTATATTCCCTATCTTCTACTTGATCATATTCATTTGGTCTGGGGATGAGAGTTCCTTACAAATCTCCTTCATCCATGCTTTATATGCTTCGTCATATCTGGCGTTAAACCTATTTTCGGCCAAAGAATTCCTTTTGAAAATTGTAGCGTTTTTTCATTCTTGGGTGATATCCTTAACATAAGGCATCACATCTTATTTGTAATCAATCACATATGATCAGTCCAAAATCCAGTAGCACTANATTCTTGGGTGATATCCTTAACATAAGGCATCACATCTTATTTGTAATCAATCACATATTTCTCCATGTCTCCTACTTGAGGCACATTTTGTCTCCTTCCGAATTGCCTTAATAATCTAGTTGGCGCATAAGGACAGATTCCTCTAATTTCCATAAGTGCTAGGAAAGAAAACTGTCCTCCTTGTACCATGATATTTCCTGAGACAGTTTTTAAACATCTACTGAATATCTCCTTCTCTTAGTTCAGAGAGAACTTTAAACCATGCCTCTTTAGTTCGGTTCCTTCGGAAGTTTCTTATACTCAATCTTATATAATGAAATTCGATGCCATCACTTCCACTTTGAACTCCCAATGCTTGTTCTTCTTTGTCATCCTTGAGGAGGTGCTTCGTCATCCACCATTGCAGTAATAAATTACAACCTTGAAAGAAGCGATGTCCAGTTTTGCATCTTCTAAGAGAGTGGTACATATCAGACAATATGATTGGAGCCAAAGAGAAGTATTTCATTCCCCGTCCTTTCTTAATCCCATAAAATATTGCATGGGCGACTTTGACCATGCGAGAATCAATGCTGTAGTTTTTGTCCCGAGAAAACACCATGGTCCTAAAAGAAAATGGAAAAGGCCAACGTTCGAGTGTCATCCCAGGTCTGGTAAGTGTGAAACTCCCTCCTAAAATCTTCAAATCCACTCGATCGGCCAAAGCATCGGCAGAATTCTACCAATGATATAATCTGACCCTTGTAACCAATCTCCTTTGATGAGGAGTAACATGTTTAATATCTCCTTAGTAGTTGGCTTATACGAAAATAGAATGTTGTGATCCTTTTTTGTCTGTCGCTTTGTTTCCATACCGATGATGTCTAGGACATCCCTGATCTCTTCTATAGTTGGTTTCAATTCTATATCTCCAAATCGGATGACCAACCTCTTACCATCCCAGTATTGAGAAATAACCTCGATCAGACCTGGATAGGCTTCTATCTCCATAAGCAAGGGTAGATGTCCTATGTTGTTGATGACATCTTTTAATTTTTCTTGTTCTAAATTTTCCCACCGTATTTTAATCAGCTCCGGAGCCTCGATTATCATGCCAAATTTTAAAAATCTCTAGCCATATAAAAAATGAAGAAACAGTTAGAATTTTACCCCGCCCTTAGGAACAATAATTTGAAATATTAACACATACATTCTTCAATTTAAAAACATAGTGGCATGATTGTCTATTTGGTCAAAGGCAGTTTAAACGCAAGGTGATCTTCTAATGAATCCAATATACCTTGGGTGTTGGGCCACCTTAGGAAAATGCGCTAAATAAAGGGTTTTGGTTTCGCTCTACTCTAGTTTACTAGATTTGTCTTGTGAAAATAGACATGGGTACTCGAGCGGACAACTCGTGGTGGAACAATGACGACTGTTGCCCGACCCGCGAATCAACTACCCGTCAGGGTGCCCCAAAAATTTAGTGTTATATATAAAACGGTTGCGATTCGCATGACCTCTTTTGAGAGAAATATATGCCAATTGGTGGAAGTATGTCATGAATGCAGTGACAGTTTATATAAAGGTGAACAAATAAAGCACACTTAACAAATAAACAAATAAGGATTAGCCACAACATGTAAGAAAAAATTCTTTTGTTTAGAACCTAGATGAATCCCCAGCAGAGTTGGCATCTGTTACGATCCATTTTTAAACCGCGTTCAAAACCGTTCGATAACTTGGCAATTTTGTGAAAAGACAGAGTCGCCACCTAATTATGACGGAAATTTCGAAAATCATTTTTTTAAATCTTTATTTAAAAAATCAAAGTCTGTGTAAGGGTTAAAATGATTTTTCAAAGAAATTATTAGGCACTTTAAAAAATATGCAAATACGATTACTAGCGATTTAACATATACGTGACTAAAATAATATATACACATAACTTATTTCTAACAAAGATAAATGAAAATGATTTTGTTTGATATTAAGTTATAGAATCTTAATTATTTCTTCAATTCAACTAATGAATTAACTTAATAACTTAGGTTAAATTAGAAAATTTTAAATTAATCAGCAACGAGCATTTTATTTTGTTAAGAAAATAAAATTTGTCGTATCAGAAATCTCTTTTCGCCTTGGCCTTTACATAACCAAAAATCTTTATTTTTAATGATAAATGATTCAGCTAGATATGTTATATAAAGAGAATTTACAATGTATAAACATGATTTTGTCTTTTAATAGATGTTAACTCATATGCCACCTCATGGCTGAAAATTAAATTATATCCTTTTTTTTGAAAGAAGATTTCTAGCATTCTTAGATTGAGGAAATGATGTGTAGATGTAAACAATTAATAAAATTAAATAAAAATTTCTTTAACGACTCCAAAATCTGTTCGCTCGGAATTCATATAAACTTAAAATAAAAAACTTTAGATAGTTAATATCATACAAAAATATAAAAATAATAATAATAAAGTATCAAGAAGTATTAAAGGGGCTTTTAGGTCCATGTCTATTATTAAAGCAATTTATCCCACTTCCTTTATTCCGATCGTCTGACTAGAAGTAGGTCTTCAGGGCTGACTCAAAGAAAAATACTACGTTGGACTTTCTCTCAACATAGATTACGCGAAGGTAAAAAAAAGTCCAAATGAGACTCATTGAAGAATTCACATGCATAATAAATAAAGATAAAGATTAGTACGACTATAGATTAAAACCACGTGTCCAATGAAATATAAATTACTAATCATCTCGTGATTAGTGGATAGGCATAAAAGCATATTAATCATAATTTGGGAACGAAAGAGTCTGTCTCGTTGCAAATATCATAGTTAAACTTACTTCCAATGCCTATAATACATATAAATACTTATAAACATGATTCAATAATGAAAGCTCTTTTTCTTTTTATTTAACATAAGGTGAACTAGTTAAGAATTGAAATGGACTAATCTTTAACTCTATAACCTTCCTCTATACTCTAGGATGGGGAGCACAAAAACAAACATGTACTATGCCTTAATAAAGAGAGATTACTCATTAACATATGATCATATGGTTTCACAGTGAGGTAAAGAGAATAAAATGTTTGAGTCAAAACCAAAGAGACTGCTATGAAATGCAAAAGAAATAAAGAAAGAGAATCAAAGGCAAGAACTAAATTCGAGACACCATAGAAAAGTATGAGAATAAGAAATCTTGATTTTTTTGAAGACTTGGAGCAGATCCACAAAGGGAATAAAGAGAGAGGACTAAGTTGTTGGGATAAAATTCTATCCTATAATATTTACCATTGTTCAACACTTAAGCTGCCTAAGAAAGCATGACAGATACATGAAGGATATAATATTATAAGGTGCACACTCTTTTGTCCAAAACTAAAGTTGAGTTTTCTTTACTTAGGCAGATTTTTAAATCAAACCAGCCGTACAACAAACTTCCAATAAATGAAATACTCCTTACGGAGAGAAAGCTAAATCCATGTTTATACATAGATTATATATATATATATNATATATATATATAAAGGGAGAGGGAAAGAACATAACATAATCATCATTTCATCACTCTCTTATTCATGCTCAAATTGCTATCAGTATGTTCCATCCATAATTAAAGAATTGAGTTCTATGTGGATCAGTTGTGTTCTCATTAACTATTCAAATCAATGAAAATAGTAACTTATTACTTAAGCCAAACCAAGGAGAAGAGACATGGTCTTAAATCATATACAATGAGTTCGATAGAACAGGAAGAGGGAGATTCATTAGCATACTTAATCTTTAAACAATGAATATAAAGGAGACAAGAACCAACATCGAGGAAATGATAAGAAATAAAATACTCATTTAAACATGGGGCTATACAGGCAGACTTCGGCGATTACAAAGAGAGAGGAGAATAAAAACTCAGACCAAGCGTTTATAGTTCTTAAAGAAAGTTCAAATACCACATATTTGCATGAAGGAATGACAGGTTACCAAAATATCAAATAAGATTTTTCTAGGTTCATACTAAAATATGAAACTATTACAAACACAAGTCTCCCACGTTAAATCTCTCAATCTACTCTTGTAGTAAACAAAAGAGAGGAAAAACTTCCATTCGAGCAATAGCTAAAGGACCATAACTAGCATGAAAAAATCTTACGTCATTAAGCTAATTTTATGAGTCAATAGTGAACTTAAACTGAGGGATATTAGTAATTCTACTCAAAGTTTTGGAGCTTGAACACACAAAGGGGAAAGGTTAAATTAACTACTAACAAAAAAATATTTAATAATTTACCATACTCTAGAAACGTTGGCACACTCATATATATATATATAGTGTATGTATGTACGTACGTATGTATATTAGTTTTGGATACGTACGTTGTACCTGTGTCTCATGTAAGCTTGTGCAGATTCTTAAGATGATATATGTAGAACAATATATTGTTGCTAATAAATGATAAATGTAATTTATAATCAAACAAAATTGACAGAAATTCAAGGTATTACTTTCTGACATGCACCGAAACAAATTATATTAGTTTCTTATATAATTATCATTTATCTGAAAATATTTATCAAATGGTCATTAATATAAATTTATTATAGAAACGAGAAAAATAATATTCTCTTTAACTCTTGTTGAAGCTAGATATCATCATATTATACTAAAAGT
The DNA here is from genome assembly GCA_018107945.1 of Datura stramonium. NCBI lineage: Eukaryota > Viridiplantae > Streptophyta > Magnoliopsida > Solanales > Solanaceae > Datura > Datura stramonium. The sequence continues at coordinate 91,157 of JACEIK010003028.1, forward strand.
GGAAAGCCCCTATCTTAAAAGTTAGATTATC
>JACEIK010003028.1:119131-130394 GCA_018107945.1 Datura stramonium
GTAATATAAAATTGTATAGTACCCTATACCTTAATACGATAATTGACTTGACATTTGACTTTTATTTTTCTTACACAATTATTGAGCATAATAAACTTAAACTGATTATTTCTTTATTGATCGCGCGTCCCCTATGGGTGTCACGTTCCTGAATGCCCCATTGGAGTTGTGTGTATACTGCTTGCATATATATGGTCATTGCATTTTATTTTTATCTAAGTTTGTTGAATATGATTAAACTGTATACTATTGTGATAGAGATAAATTGTGCCCGTGGATGATTCTTTAAGGTTAAAGGAAATTTTTTAGGATTATGTCATTTAAAATTTTCTATGTATTTGTTGACTATGGAAATCTCACTTGAACTTGCTAAGTTATTTCATCCTTATTTACTTATTATCTAACTATAGAAAATTACAATCAATTAAGCGTTAATGTAAGTATTTTCGACAATCAATCCTCGCCACTACTTTAATAGGTTCGGTGAATGATATTTATTGAGTACACATTAAGATCTCCGTACTTATACTACATTTTTCATACTCTTTTGTGCAAATTTAGATTTGTATACCAGTAGAGCATGCAGACCTACTTGATTCAGTAATTGTTCTTTGCAGATCTTAGGATGAACTTCCTGGCTCGCAACACCCGACTCCTTCTGGCGTTTGTTTATTATGTCTTTCTCATTTCTAGGAAGTTGTATTGAGTTAAAACATTGTATTTGTATTTTAGAGGTTCTTGTACTTAAACTTTTGGTTATGATTTATGTATGTCATGCCCCATATCCAACCCTGACGCAACAGTCATCTGATGCTACCGAAACATATTGAAAACACCTTATGGATATGATAGTTTACGCAATTGCCCCGTCATTATTACTTAATTCAATTATGTGGATATAACTTTAGACAATTATAAAAATTAATATCAATAATGTGAATATTTATCTAGCAACTAAATATAGCAGTATGCCCCAATGAGCCAAGCAATAACTCAAATAACTCTCATGATGCAATATCTATCTATGGAGTCTCTAAGAAATGAATAACTAACTCAAGACGCAGCTAGAAAATCTAATAAAGCAAGTAAGTTAGTTAATGGCACCCATGAATAAAGATGTGAGCTCACCAAAGTCTGATGAATAGCAAGTCCCTCCTAAGCATATCGAAAAGCTGGAACTTACTTCTCCTTGTTACCTAACACGCCACCAAAAATAATGATGGTATGCCCGAATACTGGGTACTCAATGAATACCTTAGGGAAAAGGTTCATATAATTAAAATAATCATGATAATAATAATTAAAAGAAATAGTTATAATGAAATAATTAAATGTAATCTAAACAAGTCATCCCAAAATAGGGAAAATCCAAACAAGAATTCCCAAAATAAAAATAATCCAAATAATTCATCTCAAAATAGGGGTAATTCAAACAAGTCATCTCAAGGGGTAATCAAAGTTTCTTCCCATAGTAGGGGTAATCGAATTATCCTCCCAAAGGGTAATCCAAACAAGTCATCTCAAAATAAGGATAATCCAAACAAGTCATTCCAAAATAGGGGTCCAAACAAGTCATCCCAAAGGGTAATCAAAGTGTCCTCTGAAGGGGTAATCCAAACAAAAATATTTTTTTAATCATGGCATATCAGCCGAAAAAGGAGTTATATAAAAATCATTACTTAAGTTTAGAAATCATGTTTAACTAATTAAATAATGTTTTAAATTAATATCTCATTCATGGAGTAAAAACATGTAAAAATAATTATTAATTTAAATACTTTCAATAAATCCCGTTCATATGGTCAAATCACATTTTTATGCATATATCATAATATGAATCAAAATATGAAGACTCGATGTGAGCTTGTCTCACACACACATAAAGTCTTATTCAAAATCTCTTTTTAGTCAAAAGCATGTTCAAAAAGAGACATACCTCAAATTTCGCTAAAATGCTCTAAACATGTTCAACAATATCCGATGATGACACTACAATTAATATCAATGATAAAGTTTAGAACTTTGATCAGATCTCATAAATTTCCATCCTTTTTTAGAAAACTAAGGTTATTGGGCAAACTTCATATTTATGACCTATCACCATTTGTTAATAGAGCCTTTCAATAGGCCACACGAATCCCTAATTAACACTTTAATCAAAATAATTAATCAAGGAACTTATCTCGTGAAATTTTTTTAAAATTTTTCTTCAATCGCCCTTAAATTCGATTCTTGAAATCTTAGGATTTTGATGATTATTCTAGGCGTTAATTTTTGTTAAATTGATATAATAATCATGGGAACTGATAAGAACTCACCTTAAATTATTAGAGGAAGTTTTAGGGTGTTTTATCTCTCAAAATTTCGCCAAAAATAAAGTGGAATGAAAAATCCGATTAAAATAGATATACATAAGTTTTCTGGAAAGTTTCAATATACGGACTCCACATACGGGCCATACTTTTGAGCTGCTGTCCATATGTCAACTTTGGAGGTGTAAATGCTTCAGATATATACTGATATATACTCGATATACACCTAATATTTGGTTGATATATAATTTGTATATCTGATATACAGACCGTATGTCATGTATGACACTACATACGGGCCGTAAATTTGACATAAGGTTTGTATGTCATCTCTGCAAGTTGATTTCAGTATTTTAAAATTTTTGGCTTCCCACTTATGATTCAATATAAGACTATATATTTGGTATACGAGCCATATATCAGATTTATGGCCAACTAAGCAGCATTTAATAAATCGTCTATAACGTTTTTCTCACAACTTCGATTGAACTGATCTTTATATGGTTGGAAAGCTATTTAAAAGATATACAATTTTTATGAACAAAAATCTTCAATATTTCCAACCAATTAGGGATTATACGCGCTCGAATTAAGATCTTATGAAAATTCAATTGAAATTTCTGATTTTTATTGTACTTTTTAAATTGCCTTGGCCTTAGGGAAACCTTTATACCTCAAATTGATTTCAAAGAATAACTTGTGGTAAATGTAGCACATTTATTGTATCATCGGGGACAAACCACGAGCATTTAATGAGCTCAAATCTAACTTGAAAATACAAGTTGTTACATTATCTTTCCCTTGGAAACATTCATTCTCAAATGTGGATCATAGCCTAGAATTTGACTAACTCCCCAAATGTGTAAAATTTCGCTAGAGTTTTTTTGTAAATAGAGCAAAACTCAATATTTAAAACTTATCTAACAATACAAAAATTAATAACATGTCCTTCATAGGGACTCACACAGCCGAAATCACCAACTCATAACACCGGATAAGGAATTTCATACCTCCAATCAACATTTGCAAAAATACAATAACTAAAGGGTTTAACTCATACTTGAAATGGGAACAAGTAAGGATATCTCTTTCTTATATCCTCCACTACTTCCCAAGTTGCTTCCTCGGTGTCATAATTTTGCTCCAACAGTTTAACCAAAGCTACATCTTTGGTTCTCAGTCTTCTAACTTAATGTTCTAAGATCTGCACAAGTTCCTTTTCATAAGATAACCCCTCACTTATTTCAATTCCTCATGAGACAAGATATGAGATGGGTCAGGTTTATATAACCTCAACATGGACATATGAAAGACAAGATGCACCATAGACATGTCCGATGGTAATTTCAACTCATAAGCCACTTTCTCAACTCCCTTTACAATTTTATAGAGACCAATAAATTGAGGAATAATTGGTCCCTTCCTACCAAATGCATGACAACCTTCATTGGTGAAACATTCAAAAACACTCGATCATTCACAATAATTTCTAGCTCATGATGTCTCATATCAGTATAAGACTTTTGTCAACTTTGAGTTTTTTTTAAGTCGATGCACAATAAGGTTCACTTTCTCAATAGCTTCATGAATTGAGTCATGATGCAATAATTCTACCTCTGTCAGTTCTAACCAACCAATTAGAGATCTACAACATCGCTTATAAAGAGCTTCATAAGGAGTCATCTGGATGTTCTCCTGATAACTATTATTATATGTGAATTCAACAAGAGGTAGGTGGTCATCCTAACTATCTCTAAAATTAATCACACGCACTCTCAACATATCCTTGAGAGTTTGGATAGTTTGTTCTGCTTGCCACCCATCTGAGGGAAAAAAACAGTGCTCAAATTGACACAAGTTCCCAGGCCCATTTGGAATGACTTCCAAAAATGAACAATAAATTGCCTACCTCTATATGAAATAATGGATGTCGGAATACCATATAGCTTCACTATCTCTTTTAAATATAACTTAACATAGTGAATCACGATATTAATCGTCTTCACAAGAAGAAAATATGCGAATTTCGTAAGCCTATTCACAATCACCCAAATTCAATCATGCTATATCCTTGTGCGGGGTAAACCCATAATAAAATTCATATTGATCATCTCCCATTTTCATTTCGAAATTTCAATATTCTAAGTCAAATCAAACCCCTAGGTCACTGATGCTCAGCCTTTACTTGTTGACAATTCAAACACATAGCTGTAAAATTTGATAAATCAACTTCATACTCTTCTACTAATAGTGTTATTTCAAATCTTTATACATATTGGAAGATCCCATATGCAAAGGATACTTGGATCTATGGACTTCCACAATTAATTCTTGCTGAAAACTATCGACATTTGGAATATATAAGCGACCTGCAATCTCAAAATATTATCGACTGTATCAATTTCTAATGAATTGTATTCACCATTTTGCTCTCCAATTTATAGATTTACTAAGAGTTCATCTTCATATTGTTTGGACTTGATTCTCTCCACGATATCATATCGCGATTGAGTGATCCCAACCAACTAACCACCATCAGTCTCATGAAATTGAACTCCAAGACTAGAAGGTCTTCGAATCTCTCTGCCTATCGACATTTCACGGTATTGAAAATATGCTAAGGTACCCATAGACTTACGACTTAAAGTGTCATCAACAACATTAGCCTTACTAGAATGATACAAAATATTCAAGTCATAATCTTTCAATAACTCTAGCCACCTTCTTTTTCTGAGATTAAATTCTCACCGCTTAAAAAATATATTGCAAGCTCTTGTGATCAGTGAAAACATCACAATGCTCACCATACAAATAGTGACACCAAATCTTTACCGCAAATAATACAACAGCTAACTCCAAATCACGAGTTGAATAATTCTTCTCATGCTTCTTTAATTGGTGCAAAACATAAGCAATTACTTTACCCTCTTGCATTAACACTCAATCCAATACAACTCTAGAAGCATCATAATATACCACGTAACCACCAGATTCCGAAGATAGAGTCAAAATCAAAGATGAAGCCAACCTCACCTTTAGCTCTTGAAAACTCTTTTTACATGCCTTAGACCATTGGAATTTAGCAGTCTTATAAGTCAATTTAGTCAGTAGTGCAACTATGGATAAAAATTCTTCTACGAACTTCTGGAAAAAACCAGCCAAACCCAAAATCTACAAATATTTATCTCACTCGTGGGTCTCAGCCAGTACTTAACTGCTCCAATCTTCTAAGGATCAACTTTGATACAATCACTGGATAAACATGAAACAAAAATATCATAAAGTTAAGACAAAACTCACACTTAGAGAATTTCACATAAAGCTCGTTCTCCTTAAGTGTTTATAAGGTTGTTCTCAAATGATTCAAATGCTCATAATAATGAACTGATCAAGAAAAGGCTTGAAAATGTGATTCATCTTGTCTATAAACACAACTGGTTCTTTAGTCAAACCAAAGGACATCATCAAAATTTTGAAATGACCATAATAGGTACGAAAAGCTATTTTCAGATATCTTGCTCTTTTATCTTCAGTCAATGATATCCTAAGTGCAGGTCAAGCTTAGAAAAAATTAGCTCATTGAAGTTGATCAAACAAATTATAATCCTTGGCAAAGGATATTTATTTTTGATAGTCACTTTATTAAGTTGGAAATAGTCGATATATATCTCGAGCGACCCATTCTTCTTTCGAACAAATAATATTGGAGCATCCCAAGGTGAAGCACTTGGTCAAATAAATCTTTTATCTAGAAAATCCTTCAGTTACTCTTTTAATTCCTTCAACTCAATAGGAGTCATACGATTAGGTGGAATAGAGATTGGTTGTGTATTGATAATAACGTCGATCCCAAAATTAATAATTCTATTTGGCGGAATACTAGGGAATTCTAGAAACTCATTAACTATGGGAACTGAATCAATTCGGGTACATCGGCTTGAGTGTCGTTCACCGCAACTAGATGATATACGCACCTATTGGAGATCATTTTGCTAGCCTTGACATAGGAAATAAACCTACCTCAAGGCTTAGGGACATCTCCCTTCCATTTTAGAATTAGTTCATCAGGAAATTCAAATTGTACTATTTTGGATCGATAATCCACAATTGCATAACAAACTAAAAGTCGGTCCATTCTCATGATCACATCAAAGTCCATCTCTAATTTAAATAAGTCAATGGTGGTCTCGCTCTTTTTTACCACAATTGTGAAACTTCTATAAACTCTACAAGCAATAATAGGAATATAAATAGGGGTACTAACGGGAAAAGGTTCTATCAAAAGTTCGGGCTCCACCCCAAAATCAAAAGCAAAAAATAGAGTCACATATAATAAATTTGATCCAGGATCAATCAATGAATATGCATTATAAGTCAAATAGTAAATATAAGTAACTACAACATCAGAAGCCTCAGTTGTCTCTCTGCGAGTCAAACTATAGAGTCGAGCTTTCTTACTCAGTTCTTTCTCTTCTTAAACCTCCATTAATCATAACTTGATATAAGAAGAGTGTAACCTCTTTTTTTTATTCTTAGTTTAGGGTGTGTCTATCACATTAAAAACCTCATTCATCTTAATACATCTCTTGGGACTATTAAAATTTCAGTGGAGTTTCTCCAATAAATAGGACCAATGCCTTTTTCAAATTTGTGTCACAAACATCAACAACGATACCCTTACTATCACTATGTATACACCAATAACTATACTAAATTTCATGACTTGTTCCATCCATCACACCTTACCTTACAATCAATGTGCACTTCATAGAACTAGTGTTCACTTGATTAGCATCGACAACACAGTTTAAAGTCGTCTCCAAGAGGCACGAATAGCGAATATATTAGAACAATCCTAAGAGAAGGTCAAGCTCTGCAACACAATCTAGAATAAAAAAGAATGAGAAACACCTAAAAAATGTCTTAGAGTCCTTCGGTCATGCGATCATCTGGCTACAAGAGGAATACACCACTAGACACAACTCCATAGACAAATCTTAGGACACTTCTAAACCTAGATCTCTGATAGTTGACACAATTTCCCAATCATTATTACATAATTCAATTATGTGTATATAAATTAAGACAATTAATTAAATAAAATAAAGATTAATATCAATAATATGAATATTTATCTAGCAGTTAAACATAGTAGCCCTAATGAGTCAAGAAATGACTGACGTAACTCTCACCATACAATATCTATCTATGAAACCTCTAAAAAAAGAATAACTAACTCGAGACGCAGTTCAAAAATCTAATAAAGCAAGTAAATTAGTCAATAGAACCCACGAACAAGGATGTGGACTAACCAAAGTCTAATGAATAGAAAGTCCCTCCTAACCATCTCGTAAAGCCGGAACCTACTACTCCTGATTACCTAACACACCACAAAAAATGATGGTATGCCTAAATACTGGATACTCAATGAATGTCTTGGGGCAAGGGTTCATATAATAAAAATAATCATGATAATAATGTCATGCCCCGACTCAAGACCTAGGCGTACCAGAATTCAAAGCCATTGCTGACTCGAGCGAACTGCATACATGGTGTACATCATGAGCATGCATCTAATAATAAGTGAAAATAGCTAAATTTAAACTTTAAAGGTAAAAATACTCAATTTAAAGAGAAGACTTTCCAAGTTTACATAACATGAGAAATAATCTATGAAGCCTCTAATATGCTAGATTAACTGTTTACCGCGACAAGGCACCTGACATACCTCTAAATCAATATCTATTAATTATGAATAAAAGACCAAGCCCAAAATAAGTGGGGCTTACCAACAGCTGAATAAAGAAGAATCCTAGCAAGCAGCTCAATTGTTAGTATGAGTACCTGAATCTGCATTATAAAACAATGCAGTGTTCCCGACTAAAGGGACGTAAGTACATAGGATCGAATTGTATGTAAAGCGGCTGAAGTAAACATAACATAGCTGAGAAATATAAAAGGGCAACCAAGATAAAGACATAGCATAAATGAAATCAACGATATAAAATAAATCAGTAAATAGACCCCTTTAAAAAGCATGTTTTCATCGTCATTCATTAAATTCATTATGGGAGGTTCTTTTCTTAACCGACATAACCCACCATGTAAATATACATTCTGATCTCTGCTCGATCAGCTAAGCCATCTCATATCTTACCGGGGTATAAGACATACATATCATAGTACTAGCAAGGATCCATAACAGCCCATACCAGAGGCATATAGGAGTCGCCAGAACCAATGAAAATGATGCATCATCCTATGTTGGTATACATACTTTCAGGCATGAAGTCTTTTCGGTTATTTAATACTGCTCCCTTTTCATTACGTAATATGATTTACTTAAAAATCATCATTTGGAAACTAAGCTTGTCATCATCAGTTATTATCATATCTAAATCATAGTACTTCATCATCATAAGGCCTTTAAATTCATAGTCATCAAGTAATAGTCATTTTACACAAAATATGAGTAACTTTCCTTTTTGAGGAAAAAACAAAATCATAAATCATAGAGTTTGATTCCTTTCAACAAAATGATTTTAATATAACTCATGGAAGGTCAAGGATAATCATAATACATATGTAGGAACTCAAAGAGTTTTGAAAATGATTTGTTATGGACATAACGTTCTTGACCTTAAACTTAACAATTCAAGAAGAAAGATATTTATGTGGAAATTTCATGAAGCATGGTGCGGGGAATGAAACAAAATGTTTCCGCACAAGATTTAGTATTACATACCTTATTATTGGCCACAAAACTATCACCACAAATCAACAATCCTTTTATACGTCAATCTACAATAATTATATAGGTAGGAACCACAATCAATAGCTTAACGATAAAATTCAAGTTATAGAGGCATTTCATCAAATACCCGAAGTGTATAGGAAGTTCGAGCCTCATATGGATGGGGTGTACTAACACCCGCCTCTTTTTATAACCCATTAATAGTATACGTATCAATTACGTATCCATCTAAATAACCACCTCCATCCTCAATGCCAAAACAATCCCATAACCCCAACCCTAGGTCATCAAATGAATTCATGGATTTCTAGCACCGTTCCATGAATTCTGACCTTAGAACATCTCGAAGGATTATAAAACAATACTGATATATAGTTTTATAATATTTACATACCTTGAAGGAAGGAGAAGTGATCAAGATTCCAAGTCTTGACACTCAAAAGTTGTTCTTGACCATGCTAGAGGAGAGAGAGAGAGAGATGATTGATGTCAAACCCTTGAGAGATTCGTGGTTTTAGGTTGTAAGATCATGGGATATGTTTGTTCATACTTAGAAGGGTTTTGGAGAACTTTTGGGGTTGTTGGAGTTGAGTTGAGGTGAAGAAATAAGAGAGTGAATCAAAAATCACGTTTTTAAAAAGGGGCTGAATCATGTTTACAGAAAAAAATATGTGTTTCGCAGCCAATCCGTGGGCCACGCTTTGCAAGGCGCTGGCTGTGTTTTGGTCCATGTTTTGAGCCTCTACTGATCGGTTACTATTTTTTGATCCGCGGTTAAAATTTTCAATACCCGGCCACGCTTCCCAAGGTGCTGACCGCGTCTTGGTCACGGTTCGCAATAGCTTGATAGTGCTTTAGTAAAATGCCTATAACTTTTTACTCCGAACTCCGATTGATACAAGGTCAGATGCATTGGAAAGAAACTTAAAGAGCTTCAATTTGATATATTGAAGCATCCAAGAAAACTTCATAAATTAAGAGTTATGGTCATTTGAAGTTGACCCTTGCAAGAACTTATACGAAAACTCAAGCAGTAAAAAGGCTCTCAACTCAACTTTGTGCTAGATGTTCCTTATGGCCTTAATTCACCTGACAAGGCACTTCCCACACTTAAGAATTGATCTTACATCTAAGTACAACTATGTTCAGTTATTTAGCGTCTAATTCACACGTCTAATGATCCCAACCATAGTCAAAAGTATGAGGTGTTACAAATAATAATAAATAAAAAATAAAAAATAGTTGAAATGAAATATTCAATTTAATCCAAAAAAGTTATCCCAAAATAGGGGCAATTCAAACATGTTATTCCAAAATAGGGGTAATTTAAACAAGTCATCCCAAGGGATTAATCAAAGTGTTTCCTCTATAGTAGGGGTAATCAAAGTGTCCTCCCAAGGGGTAATCCAAACAAGTCATCCCAAAACAGGGGTAATCCAAACAAGTCATCCTAAGGGGTAATCAAAGTATCCTCTAATCTAAATAAGAATATATATTTTTAATCATGGCATAGCAACCGAAAAATTACTTCAAAAAATTTCCATCTCATTGATAGAGGTATATAAAAATTATTACTTAAGTTTAGAAACCATGTTGAAGCAATTAAATCTTGTTTCAAATCAATAGCTTACTCATGGAGCAAAAGCATGTAAAAATATCATTAGTTTAAATATTGTTCAACAAATTTTATTCACAGGGATAAGTCACATTTTTTTGCATATATCATAATATAAATTAAATATGAAGAATCTATGCGAGCTTGTCCCACACACGCATAAAGTCCTATTAAAAATCTCTTTTTAGTCAAAAATATATTTAAAAAGAGACATACCTCAAATTTCGCTAAAAATGCTCTAAGTGTGTTCAACAATGTCCAACAATGACTCTACAATTAATTTAGATGATGAAGTTTAGAATTTTGATCAAATCTCATGAATTTCCACCTTTTTTTGAAAAACTAGGGTTCTATGGCAAAATTCATATTTATGACCAATTTAAAAATCACCTATTGTTGTATAGCTTTTCAATAGGCCACACAAACCCGAATTAACCCTTTAATTACAATAATTAATCAAGGGACTTACCTCGCGAAGTTTCCCCAAAATTTTTCTTCAATCGCCCTTGAAGTATAAGGATTAGGATGATGATTCTAGTGTCAATCCTTGTTATTTTGATGTGATAATCATGAAATTGATGA
>JACEIK010003028.1:141071-153740 GCA_018107945.1 Datura stramonium
ATATATCATTTAGTCATTTAAATTATAACATGTTTTAATTGAGCATTTAAAGACATAATAAAATATTTTTGTTATTATTATAAATGCATTTGTATTATTGTGAAAATTTATCTTTTGAAGAAAAGTTAGGAGGAATTATTCCTATAAATAGAGGGGTTCTTTTCATTGTAAATCATCCCTCAAGAGAAATAAGAATTGTTCTCTCTTCTTCCTTTTTCTACGATATTTTTGTTCTTCATTTATTATTTCATAACACGTTATATGTAGGAGGTTCTAATGTTCAAACTCATAATTATATTTTAGTCTCTTCTAGATGACGAATGTTTACTATCTTTACCCTTTGACGAACTAACATGGACATGAGAATATTTCTTTAGAAGCACTGTAACTAGATATTCTGCCTAATGAGTATACTTACATAGTGAAAAGACATTTTTCTAGTGTTTATTTAAGGCGGCAATAGACTTAATTTTAACAGAAAGGATTTTTCTTCTCATAAAATTTTGTCAATTGAATACAAGGCATAAGTAGCACTGAAATATTTGACATAGGCTGAATTATTTATCTTTGAGTGTTCATTATAATTAATTCTCATATACACAAAAGTGAATATCTTTTGCTTGGTAACTGTGAAGTTTGAAGGATAAGGTATTATTTTTCTCTTCCTTCTAATATAGCTAATTTTACAAAACTCGAGTTCATTGCGCTTCAAAGTTTGGGCTAAAACTACCTTTCATGGGTGTTGGATGATGAAATCCATTTGGATGCATGATGTGCTCTGAGTTTACAACACTTTCAATGCTTAAAAGAAAATAGCATGAACTTAGGTATGTTTATATGGATATGAGGTGCTTTTACATTATTTTAAGAAAAAATAGGTGTTGGAACAAAAATGTGCAAATGATGCATAAAAGTGCAGAAAATCAGCCAAGTACAAATTTTAGTACGAGTGATACCTTGATTGTACGAGTCGTACTGAGACTCGTGGTGAAAACCAGAAGGTTGGAACAAGACGAAGGCAACCTACGTGTCACGACCCGAACATAGGTCCGAATCGATACAAGGGACAAGGAACCCCGAAAGGCTCCAAGTCGACCCATGGCATGATCATAGCATAACATTAACTAGACAATAACTAACAAAATCACAACTGAGTGGAAGATAACTGAAAGAGTCTGATTAAAATCCATAAGAACAAATGTAACAAAACACTATTACAATTGTCTATACAAATCTGAAAGCCTCTACTAAACTGATGAGTTGCTGGGACAAGCCCCCCAACTAACTCTGAAAGTCTAAAAACTGAACATAAATGAAAATATAAATCGCGTCCCTGAGAGATGAGGACTCACCATAAGAAGCTGAGAGGGGAAATGAAACGTATCTAACCACGTGGCTGAGTTTGGAGACCTGAATCTATATCATGAAATGATATAGCACAAAAAGTATGCGGTCAGTACTTGGAATGTACTGAGTATGCGGGAAGCGTAAGTAAACTAAATATGAAAGTATACAAGAAGGAAGTAAACTGAATACATCGACATATAACTGAGCTGGAATACAACAACCCTGTCTGAGATAAACACATGCATTGACATGAAATCTTTATTCGAAAACATTTACTGAAGTGTAATCAAACTGATGCATAAGAGTCATGTACTGTACATATACCGAGAATTGAAGTTGTAACTGATATGATACATTGTACTGACTATCTGCTGATAATTGAGTCTGAATCCGGCTAAACTGATTTTAACTGAAATATGAAATTATACGGAGTTGAGATGAACTGATATCATAGACTAAGGGAGACATTCTTTGCTATGGAGAGTCTCTGACTGACTAAGGAAAACATTCTCTGCTATGGAGAGTCCCTGACATTATTAGCTATGGAGAGTCCTTGACTGACTAAGGAAAACATTCTCGGCAATGGAGAGTCCCTGACTAACTAAGGGAAATATTCTCGGCTATAGAGAGTCCCTGTCTGACTAAGGAAAACATTCTCGACTATGGAGAGTTCCGGACTGACTAAGGAAAATATTTTCGGCTATGGAGAGTCCTGGTAAATTAGAACATGGAGGTCACTGGTCTGACGTCATTCGTTTAGTCTAAGTCACTTCAGCTAATCAGAGACATGAGCATTCAACTGTTTACATCATACTGAATATCATACTGAACCATTTAGAAGTCACTTCAACTAATCAAAGACATGAGCATTCAACTATTTACATCATACTAAATATCATACTGAATCATTTAAAATTGATTAAGGCTACTTTCTACTAACAACAATCCCAAGGTCTGAAGGATCATTCTCATGTTTATCATCATAATTCATATTATCATAGTCCCAAATCATCATTTAAATCATACATTTTACTTTCATTAAGCATTGATAGGATCAGATCATACTTTAAACATGTCCACAACATTTAAATCTCGAATTCACCTTATATAGCATATATTCTTGATTCATGAAAGCTCCATAGATTCAACTCATACCTAACATATTTACATCAAAATCATAGTGAAAACATATACATACTTCACATTGATCAGAGCCCATAAGTTCTAATCGTATCTTAACATATCTATTAAATCATATATTCTATGTTTAAGAGAATTCATACGATCTTCATGTACTTTAGACATGGATACAAGTTCATGATAAGAGCATGTGAATAATTACGAAATCTCATTCGAAATTATAGGTTATTTCATGGTGAAAATTCAAAAATCATGCATTTCTCATATCAAGTACATAATTCGAGATATTGAAAGTAATCCCATAAGCATACATGATTGATAATCATAATGGGTTTTAAATTCGAAGAAATCATCCATAAATCAAAACCCTAAACCATGCTTTTCTATAACAAGAGATTTGGATTTTTAATAGAAAGTTTGGGGCACAAGGATGGAAGGATGTCATTGTTGAAAAACCCTCATACCTGACTAGAAGAAATCCCTACTTGAACTTGAACCTTGAAGCCTTTGAAGAAACCCTTGTTGAATCCTTGAGTCTTGAGAGAGAGAATGAAGAAGAGTTTGAGAGTGTATCTAGAGAGAATGAGAGATTAGGCTAGAAGAAACCCTTAAAATGTCCCATATAATACTTAGAACGACGTAGTTTAGGAGTTAGAAGAATAGGATTTTACGAAAATACCCTTGAAAATTCACAGAAAAAGTCCACCTTGCCAGTCCCCACGAGGCACTCCACGAGTCCTGGGGTTGGCAATGACTCGTAGTGCCCAGTTGTGGAGTGCACTGGATGATTTCTCAAAATTCTTCTCAGATCTATCAACGACTGACTTCACGAGTCGTTGTCCATCTTAACAACTCGTGATTCCTCCCGTTGCCACTAAAGCCCACAATTCCTGCTCCTCCTTCCCATGACTGCCCTGACGAGTCGTTACTTGACATGACGACTCGTCAGGTAGTCCGTGGTCAATGGACCTTGCTACACCTCTTGACTGCTCCTCATGGGTCTGACCACGACTCGTTGGGTCACCTAACGAGTCATAGTCTGAGGTAAAATTTCCACTTTCCTTTTGAATTCTTTCTTTAAGTCTGGAGTCTGATCTTAGAAACTTTTGGAGTGTTACAATATATCCCCCTTGGGAACATTCATCCTCGAATGTTGGCTAAACATACTGAAAGGATAGGGACGAAACTGAAATCACAAAATCAATCAATTACAGCTGAAACCAATGGAGTATCTGACTCCGGGCTGATCTTACATAGCTGAATTGAATATCTAAATCGTACATGTATGCTAAGATGTGAGAGGGATTTAAAGACATGAAACTGACATGAAACTAGATAAAACACTAAGAAGGATTATTTTCCTCTAACTGGCACTGAGATGATACAGATTGAGCCTTCATTCTCAAATCTCCTTTTGACACTGAACTAGGATTCATGATATATCTGGTCTATATAAGAGTAAGGGACTCATGAGCACGAACTATTCATGACATCTGTAACTGAGCACATATATGAGTTAACCTTATCTACTGAGCTACTAAGGCAACTTCTAAAGACTGAGGTTCAAGCTGAGCATACTAGAAGACATGAGTTAACACGCATAGCTGGTTCATAATAAGAAGATAAGCCTTAAGGATTTATAGAATAAGACTGGCATCACTGTCTGAAGCGATCATCTAGAAATTCTAGAAGTCTGAACATAAGAAAGGAGTAGAGCATATCTTCAACTGAAATACAAGAGAAGTTATCTGAACCTGAATTGATTGACATATCGCAACTGTTAGGGCTGGACTCCCCTACCAGCATACTGAAGATCCGACTTGTCTCATAGACTTACCATCTCCCCCTTAGCTTAAAGCCATCATTCTAAGGCTCCTGAATTTCTCTTAAGGTTGGGGCTACACCACTAACTCCTGACTTCTCTTCCACCTCTAATATTCACAACAAACCTCACACTCACATTTATTCACATCATACTTCGAGAATCTCTTCTCAACAACATCACCAGAGCTCCTCAATCAATACTGGGGTTCTGGGTCTAGCATTAAGCAAAGAGTAACACGAGAGATACATAACATACCTATGACTACTACTGGCGACTTTCCGTTATCTTGGTGTGCTGCTAAGGCATATGAGCGGTTTTGACGTGTTTCTCCACTTGCGCTAGATGATGTACCCTATCGAGATGGGCAGCTCAATGGAGCTACTAAAGAGGTGGTTGAGGCTCTATTCTCACCTCGTTTAGCTGTTGCGCAATTCAATGCTTATGACCCAACTTACCGCACCAAAAACAAGTGTCTGAGCCGGCCATGCATTCTCCCAAATGATGCTTACCCTGGGTTTGTACGGAGCACTGACTGTCGAAAGTGCTGGGGATGATGATTTCTGTTGGGAGTGTGAGCGGTGTCCACCACTCATCCTCTGCAGGGAAAACTCTGAATCTCCTACCCTGGCCCTCTTGGCCTCTCTCTTTTTCTTTTATTCATCTGTTCCGCTTCCATTTGTTAAGAGAATATCACCAACCGTGGGAAGTCTATGTCCTTGTGCAACATGGAGGTTCTTCACTCTTTGACCAAGGAGACTGACACTCCATTCACGAATCTGCTCATACGAGTCCTCTAGTCGGCTACTATCTCCGGTGTATACTTGGACAACCGGGTAAACTCCAATGCGTACTCCTGGATAGTCATGTCATTTTGTCTCAAATTGATTAACTCTGCCGCCTGTATCTCCCTCAACTCCCTAGGGAAAAACTTGTCTAGGAACGTAGTCATAAACTCATCCCAACTTACGGGGGCTGCTCCAACTCCCTGACTGTCTCTCCACTGACAAAATCATATATAAGCGACTCCTTTTAGCTGGTAGGAGGCTAATTCTGCGCTCTCAGTTCCTGTCACCCCTATGATTTTGGTTATCTTCTGTATCTCTTCCAAGAACTCATACGGATCCTCATCCACCTTTGACCCTAAGAATTCAGGTAGATTCATTCAGAGGAAGTCTCTCACTCTCGTCGCCGCTACGTTCCCATTCTGGGGAACACGAGCCATTGCTTGTTGATTAATCTGCGCGGTCATGGCCTGCGCCAACATACGAAAGGATGCCCTAAACTCGGCATGAGTACCATGGTCTTCCATCGGGTCTGCCGAGGCTGGTGGTGCTTGTTGGCGCCTATTACCATTTATTCTTTTATTCGCTCGTCTGGGAGGAATTATTTGCGAGCGCGTAAAGCACGAATCAAGAGAGAAACTTTTAGAGTTTCATACTCTATGCACGATAAGAATCATGAAGAAAAGGGAATATTCCTAAAACGTCTCGTAGCCTCTTCGTCATAAGTGTGGCACACTTCACACCCATGAAGAAGACTCTACTTAACGCGACTTTCAGACACCCTAGAACACTCTAAACCTTTGCTTTGATACCAAGTTTGTCACGAACCAAACATAGGCCGGATCGAGACATGGGACAAGGAACCCCGAGAGGCTCCAAGTCAACCCATGGCATGATCATAGCATAACATTAACTAGACAATAACTAACAGAATCATAACTGAGCGGAAGCTAACTGAAAGAGTCTGATTAAAATCCATAAGAACAAATGTAACAAAACACAATTACAAAGCTAAATCTGTCTATACAAGTCTAAAAGCCTCTACTAAACTGATGAGTTGCTGGGACAAGCCCCTAGCTAACTCTGAAAGTCTGAAAACTGAACATAAATAAAAATATAAATCGCGTCCCTGAGAGATGAAGACTCACCACAAGTAGCTGAGAGGGAAAATGAAACGTATCTAACCACGTGGCTGAGTCTGAAAACCTGAATCTAAATCACGAAACGATATAGTACAAAAAGTATGCGCTCAATACTGGAAATGTACTAAGTATGCGGGAAGCGTAAGTAAACTAAACATGCAAGTATACAAGAAGGAAGTAAACTGAATACATTGACATATAACTTAGCTGGAATACAACAACCCTGTCTGAGATAAACACATGTGTTGACATGAAGCCTTTATTCAAAAACATTTACTGAAGTATAATCAAATTGATGCATAAGGGTCATGTACTGTTGATAACGTCCAAAATATATCCTTCATCCCAACAATATACACGGCCGAAGTATCAAAACAAGTAACTTGGCGAATGCTAGGGTCGAATCCCACGAGGACTAGGGAATGATAGTTACAAGTTTTGGTTAAGAAATTGATGTTAGCTTGCACCACGTAGATTAATAGAAAAATAAATAAAATTGGAGGGGTTAAAATTTGCAGTGAATTGTATTGGGTGATTTAGTGAAATAAAACAACAACATCAGTTAAGTTGTCCACAAGAGTGTGAAAGACTAGAGGTGCGGTGTAGATGAAATACTAACTAGATCGGGACATGCCAGGTCATCTTGTGAGTTCAACAAGTGTAAATAATCTTAGAAAGTGGGTAATTGCAACTTTGCAGCCTTCTGATTACCTCTTACTAGAGTTTTTTCAAACCTTTAGTCATGATTTAGCTCAATCCGATTTGATTTGGATTAGCAACTGCACTAATTTCTAACTATTAGCTGCTAATAAGGAATGAGAAAGCAATTTCATCGATTTTTAGCCTAATTTCAAAATCTCTTATCCATACCCACTATTAAATTCTCTTCCAATACTTAATTATTTTTTTACAAATAACAATCAAGTAAGAATAAATAGACCCATATCAAAATCAATGGATCTTTCTTTATAGATTGAAGAGAATCTAATAGATTTACACTTATTTGGACAATATAAAGATGACTCTAGCAATACCCAATCTACTTAAGTATTCATTATCACACACCTCTAATTAATGATTTAGCTACTCATGATTAAGAAATTCAAAAATACATTCATCAATAGCTTCATTGAATTTAATAGCAAGAGTAGAAAAATCAACTTCACAAGAGAATTTCCAACAATAGCTGAAACTTACTAGTACAAAGAAGAAATAGAACAGAGTACTTTTTTCAAATTTACCAATCAAAATCTTCCTAATTCAGCTAAGAGAGAGTTCTACAGCTAAAAAATAGGAAACAATGATGTGATATATGCTTTGCTCTCTCTCAATATCTCTATCTCTATCTCTCCTTCTCTATATCTCAGTACAAAGTAATTTATCTTATATTTATATCCTGAAAAGTAGGATACTGTTTATCTCTTTTATATTATTGAATGATTATACCCCTGAGCATCATTCCGGAATTGGCGGAGACACCGGCGGTTCGCCGGTTCCAGTCCGTGAATCGCCATATATCTTTTCTGAGCCCTAACTAAATTCCAGTGAACATCGATGGTTCACCGATGCCAATCCGTTAACCGCCGACTCTTCAAGCTATTTTCTAGAATTTTGGGCGTCTTTCGGTGATTGGACCGGTGAATCACCACTAGCAATCCATGAACCGCCGGTTTCATTAATCCTCAGAGGCAGTGATGTTCGGCCTTTGACCGGCGTTTCGCCGGTTTTTACCTGTGGATCATCGATTTCCTCTCACTCCCTTCTTTTTGCTCTTTTCTTCACATTCAGTCATATGCACACAACAAAATCAAAAAGGGCATAAAATCTAGATAATCAACTAAAAACTAAGCAAAAACTCAAGTTTTAGAACCTAACGAGTTGGTAAATTACCAACTAATCAAACCCCCAAAATTAAATCATTGCTTGTCCTCAAGTAATGCAATACTCATTCATTGAGAAATATTCCACCTCTATTCACAATTATACCTTTCCAATCACCTGAACTATGACAACCCAAAAATATGATCATCATGCTCATCGAAAAAGAGAAAAAAATACCCCAAGAGACCAAAACAACGAAGATGTTTCACACAGGCTACCACTTTCCACCAATCAAAGCTTATGAAAGGATTCATTTAGTAAAACAAGGGCATTTCTCAACCATGAAGAACACATAGAATCTCAAGTTATAATCAGTATACATTCAAAGCTTGCCTTAGAGTTTACACTCCTCGTGCCCTATTCTCTATTAACTCTGAATGCTCCTGTGTCCCCAAAAAGGTATGATGCCACTCACCAACATAAGAATCCTTATTCTTTTGATCATGTGATTATTTTGATGCACACAAGGGATTGTTTGGAAGAGACGCTCACACTCACTCTCTCAAAAGAAATCTTCATGCATACACTTGACTCATAGGCTTTCCCTTCATGTAATTCGCCACTAATGAAGAGTAGCTGCACCTAGAATCATTTAGGGCTTACCGGTTATGATGTAGGCTCAGGGTAAGGGTAGGATAAAAATTTAACTATAGTGACTAGATCCTCCCTAATGCTTTTTGTAAACATACCTTACATCAACTCCTTCCACTCACTTCGCCTTGTTTCACTTCTTTCCTTGTTTATGACTTTCATTTCTTTAACAACACTCCTTATAACCCCTTTGGCTTTCACAACTAACCTTATTACCTCAAGAGGAAACACCGATTCACACAAATTGTCTTTCTCTTTTTGATTTATCCTTTGGTGCATTTTGACACAATTTGGTATTCTCCTCACACTATAATTCTTATCTTCCCCCTTTGTTTTGCACACCCCCAAACTTAGACTTTTGCCTCATTTTTCAAATTTTTTATCACTCCCTCTTTCTTAGGCTTTAATCCTCATTTTATCACTTATCTTGTCACTAGCATTTAGGGATAATGGGGGCCAAAGAGAGGTATTAAGAACGGTCTTAAGGCTTGTAATGTGGTTGCCAAAGAAATGATCTAAGGCTCAACGTTGGCTAACAAAGATCAATGCTCATGGAGAGAATATGGGTAAATTGACTAGACAAAGGAAAACCTAAACTCATGTTCTTGGCGCAACTACATTTAGGATTTCGCCTTGAATCACATTTGGAGCAAGTTCTAGACAAGATATAATGCACGAGATTCATCAAATATTTCCTTACTACACAAGGCATCACCCTTAAAGGGTCTACAAGAGACATTCTCAACACAAGATATCAAATTAGGACATCAAAGCAAGCAAACATCACAAGTCAAGCAAGGAATTTACATCGTATGACAAAGAATGCTATGCTACGGTGTCAACAGTTGTTCATTATCTTCCTATTCATGACCTTGTTTTGAAATTCCATTTCAACAATTTTTCAGTGGTGTCTCTCAAAACAACTTCACAAAAGACTCAAAACAACATGACATTTTTCCTTAAGAATATCGCCACTCAATCTATCATCGGGAAATACCAACCTGGTTCGACAACCAAAGATAAACAAAAACACAAGAATGCTCCTTGGGAAATCCTCGGAGTTTTAATTTCTACACTACTATATACAATGGTGAAAATGGAACAAGACTTTGGGGTCATTTCATTCAAGATTTTTAAGATTTTACAATTCAAAACAAAGACCCCATTTGGTCACTGGTCATCAACCATAAAAACTAAACCAAGTCATTCATTTCAAAACAAGACACACCTGACAAGAGCAATCATCAATCATCAAAATAAAACAACAACCCCACAAAGGTTGGACTTAATCAAATTCAAACAAGAACATAAGAACATCAAAAGAAACATCTATCCCTAGACCCCTCATCAATTGCGCTCATCCCTCCCCCTTTTAAGAGCATTCATTATCACCAATGTAAACATGAAAAAAGAAACGGGACAAGAAACTCCCTGAGTGGGTCTTTCCTCTTCATCATCAGCATCTACCTCACCACCACCGCTGCTGGCCTCACCTAGCCCAGCGAAGTCATCTCCCAACCCTTCAAAAAGATCATCAATTGGACCCCGAACTGAGGAAGGAGTAGCCATTGCAGCATCCAAGGCACTCATATCCGACACTTCCATTGAAGTCCGACTCTTTCACTCTTGTACCTCAGTTCGGAGGGAAGTGACTTCCCCTTTTAACACATCTACCCTCTTGCATAACGTAGTGATATTCTCGTACAATGACTTGAGCTTCTTTTTGATTGTTTTGGAAATGAGTTCAGGGAGGCTCTTAGCCAATCATTGGAGTTGGCTTTCGTGCGAGTTTGTTATCTCCACGAGTCTATGTAGTCCACTTGGATGAGTAGATTGCGGAGGGGGAGATGCTCCCCGCTGAGGCATGTCTCCTGATGCTTGGCCTGATATTTCTGGTTGGGGCAAATATTGACTCTGGGGAGTGTGGTGGTTGGTCTGACCCATGGGAGAGGGATCCTTCTTGTACACCAAAGGCCTGCAGTCGCTTTCTTTTCATTGTCGGTGCCTCGACATCTTTCTTCCGATCAATGTCTATCACTCCTAGAGCAGTGGAAGGAGTTTCATCGGGGAATAGAGGCACTCCAGCTGCTAAGCAAAGCTGGGAAATCAAGACGGCATAGGGAATTAAAGTGTTGGACTGTCGGGCCTCTTTCTTCATTTGCTGAGCAACAATTTCCCTGAAGTTAATAGGGACTCCGGTCATTATGCAAGCAATAAGGATGGCGGTTTCAAGGATGATCCTCTACTCATTTTTAGAGGGGATGATATGAGCACAAACAAAATCCAGCCATAGCTTGGCCTCAAACTTCAAGTCGTGGTGAGAGATTTCACCACCCATTGAGGCCTAGAGAGGATTGTCAACAGCGATGATGCGAGCTACCCAAGCGAACTGATCCTTCATATCAGCTACCCATGTCATGTACTTCGTACTGAAGTCAATCTCATCCTCCCAGAATAGGTAATTTATGGCAGTCGGGGTTATGTCAACTTCCACTCCCTGGATCATAACTGATGGCAAACATGGAAAATCATCCACTTGCCCCTATGCTGCATGCTCTCTGTTCGAGCCTCATATGAGGCATAAAGTTTTTTTTACCAATCCGGGGTAGTAAGGTGGGAGAGGGTTGGCAAATGCATGCCATTGCCTTTCTATAAACTGCTCAGTGATGTTGGGAAAATCACCTCTCAACCCTGCCAAGTCAAACCGCTTCTCCATGGTGATTGATCGGCCTTGACAAATGACGTAGTGCTCTTGCATGTTGGTGACACAAAATATTATTGCTTCCTTGGTGTTGGCAT
The DNA here is from genome assembly GCA_018107945.1 of Datura stramonium. Classification (NCBI taxonomy): domain Eukaryota; kingdom Viridiplantae; phylum Streptophyta; class Magnoliopsida; order Solanales; family Solanaceae; genus Datura; species Datura stramonium. Next base: position 152,579 of record JACEIK010003028.1, read on the forward strand.
GCGGTGGGTAGGCCTTTGCCTTGCCCTTTCCCTTGCTAGAAGATAAGGCAGGGGCCTTTCCTTTTCATGTGTTCCTTGATAAAGACATGGTTTGTTTTTCTGAAAGAATGATGTTAGTGACAACTATTTGAAGAGAAAATTAAAATAATCAAAAACTGGTCTAAGGGGGAACAGAGAAACAAAGGGAACCAAACAATCACTTAAAGAACCAATAGCACCAGCGAAGGACCGACGGTTCGTAGGAGAAATTTCGTGGACCGCCATTTGCCCGCTGATGCCTTATAGAAAACTGGGCAAGTGAGGGGTGTACCAATGGTTCAACGGTGAATCACCGGTCTAGATTTGTGAACCGCCGATGTAATGCGGGTTCCACTAAGTGGTTTGAAGCCAATTTTCAGAGTGAGCCAGCATTCAATCGGTGATTCACCGAATCTGACCGGTGAAACGCCAAACCCCATTGTCCCCAAATTTTGAACTTAACAACTCACAGATGACCTTGGGCAGAATTGCATGCCCAAGTGATACTCAAATGCTTCATTTCGACTTGTTTATCTATTGTTATGTGTACATTCTCATGTGATTTGTACTTAAATGTGAATTTATACTAACAAACATGATTAGTGTTGTTTTGCAGGTAAAATGGAATTTTGGGAAGCTAAGGTACATGTTGGTAAAGATCGAGAATGGACTTGGAAACAAGGAGCGGAAAAGGACAAGGAAGAGCAGCAAAAATAAGGGCTCCGCGATGGAGCCGTGTCACGCTGCCATCAGGAGGCATTCTGCCTCGGGTGAATTAAATTTGGTAATTTCCAGTGAAGGTTCGCGTTACCTCCGTGACACAGAGACAATGCTGCGCGATGCACTCCGTGTCACGTTGAGTACAATTACCTGGGACATCAATTTCCAGTGAAGGTGTACGATAGCACCGTAGCACGATGGCCAGACTCCGCGATGCAGGCCGTGGCACGCTGAGGTGAAATTGCTGAGGAGCCTAATTCCAGAGAGGGTCCACGATACCCCCGTGGCACGGAGGGAGTGCTCCGCGATACACTCCGTGTCACGTTGCTTGTTATTCCGGGAAAAATTCTCAATAGTATAAATAGCACACTTAGGTTTATTTTAAACATTCTGACTTGGTTGAGCAAGAACGTGGGTTACAGGC
>JACEIK010003028.1:165444-183501 GCA_018107945.1 Datura stramonium
GTAAACTCAAACTCTCAAAATATTATTTATTTGGTTGTCTGCATTCTTAAAGATATAGTTCATTAACACTTAAGTTAATTAGTACCGTAGCTCAGTCCCTATGGGATCGATACTTAGCTTTACTTAATCCACTTTACTACTTGTTCGACCACGTGTACTTGCGTGTAGTTACCAAAACAGCCGAACAACATACACCCATTAACATACACTCACACACAACATGATAAAATCAGCACTACTCCATTCAAACACACTCTCATGGCGTTTAGCCCTTAAGAATGGTGTCACCCGGTCTATAATCGGGCAAAACGTTGCATTTTATTCAATTAGGTTACTCAGTCTTCACCCTTTTCAAAAGTTCACACACATAAACACATATTTCCCATTTCATTCAACAACCAAAGCATATTCATGAGTTCAATAAGGAGGGGAAACATAGTATTACTGCTAAATAATTAAGCACCAATGAGAAAATCAAGACAAGAGCAAGAAAAGTTTTACCAAAGTGTAGGATTGCTTGCATATGTGATCTTCAAAAGCTTAGCTAATTCTTACAATGGCACTTTGAGATATATGTAGTGGAGGAAGGATATGTGAGTGAAGTGAGTGTGTTAGTGAGATATGGAGAGGGTTTTATAGGTGAAAGGTGGAAGTTTGATAGGTGATGGGAAGGTGGAGAGTTTAATGTGGGTGTGTTGGTGGGAAGTGGGAAGGTCAAAAGGTGAGAAAGTGGAAAGGTTGAAAATAGAGGCATATGGGGAAATGGGAATGTTGGGTAATGGAGAGACAAAAATGAAATGAAAAAATGGTTGAGAAAGGGGAACTAGGGGAATATTTGCAGAATAGGGCGGCTGGTCAGGTATTTGGGATTTTATGGGCCCGCTCTTTAAATTCCATTTTGAAACAAACTTGTACCTCGACCGGCATTTCATTGGTGGTTCACCCAATCACACCAGCGTTCCGCCGCTTTAATTTTCCTCTACCATATATTTTGTTCCCAGTTATCTATTTCTTGGCCGGTGATCCACCAGCGGTTCACGGATGGAATCGGCAATCTGCCGATTACCCGCCGCTCATGTGCCCAAGATTCAAGTCCTCTGACTTACCTCGGCAACCCACTGACTGTCCATGGTTTCAATTCGGTGGTTCACCGATGGGTCCACTGGTTCTCCAATCCAAACCCAGCTTTTTGTTTTGTACTCGCCTTTATCGGCAATTCGAGCTTCTGGACTGGCGGCTCGCCGGTTTTGCGTTGTTCCTCTCTTCATGATTTGTTTCTCCCTTTGTTCCTCACTTCATAACTGCTACAAAAACAAAAACAACAAATACATCAAATAATTCACTCAACACTTGGGTTGCCTCTCAAGAAGCGCCTTAGTTAACGTCATTGAACGATGTAGACCTTTTTTCAACAACTCTTTTTCGATGGGTCATCATCTGACTCCGTCTCCTTCAGATCCAATTCCTTGTACTCCTCTTCAACACTCCAACCACCTTGCATTCGGGGGCGTTTTAGCTGATTGACACACCTTGAAGGTGACCTCCTCACTTCCAACTCAAAATTTTAGCTCTCCAAGATCCACATCCACCACGGCTCTCCCCGTAGCTAACAATGATCTTCCCAAAATAATGGAACCTCTACATCCATTTCACTATCCAAAATAACAAAAGCAGTCGGTAGAATAAACTTGTCCACTCTCACCAACACATCTTCTAACACTCCTACCAGTCTTTTTATGGACCTATCTTCCATGAATAACCTCATCGACATCGGCTTGGTGCTTTCGAGTTCCAATTTTTCAAAAATGAGCAGGGGCATCAAATTTATGCTGGCACCAAGATCACATAGAGTTTTTTAAACACACATATTTCAATTGTATATGGGATTGTGAAAGCTCTTGGGTCCTCTCGTTTGGGGGCAAGATTACTCATCATCACCGCACTACAATGGTGCATTTTCTCCCCATTACCTACATCAACCACCTTTTTCTTCTTCAACAATTCTTTCATAAACTTTGCATAATTGGACATTTGGAGTAGAGCATCCACTAACGATATATTTATGGACAACTTGCTAAACATGTCAACAAACTTTTTGAACTGGTTGTCCTTCTTTTTCTTCGCCAACCGTTGTGGATAAGGAGGTGAGATTCTTGATTCAACCTTGTCTTCAATTGGGGCCTTCATGCCCACCTCATCATTATCAACATGTGAGAGGATTTTATCATCCTTTCTCTCTCCTTCCTCATCAATCTTTTCTTCATTCCTTAGAGTCATTGGCTTTTTCTCGACTTTATCTAATTTCGAGTTATCAACCGCATTAGGCTTCACCGGGGCATCTCCAATATCCTTGCCACTCCTTGTGGCAATAGTCATGCATTGACCATCTTTCTTTGGATTAGGCATTGTGTTACTAGATAGTGTTCTCTTCATCTGGGGGTTCATTTGAGCCAAAAAGTAATTCATTTGGGCCTCCAAATGCTTGATGGAGGTGGAATGTGAACTCACTATTTGGGTAAGGTTAGACACCTCCCCTCTTAATTCTTTCACCCCGCTCTTGATCGACTCAACCTTCTTCAGAACTCTCAATAGAATTTCTTTAATTTGAGTTACTTGCATCACTCACGCCTGACTGATTGTGGGGATTCCCCATCTTTGCAGGGGGAATACATGGGTTCGAACTCCGGTGATAGCGATCACCCTCTTAGTTTGGCTCCCTATTACCCCACCTTTCATTTCTTTCGAGCCATCCCTGTGGCTCAAAATTTCTCCAACCTTGGTTGTCATCCCTTGGGCGCCATGGGCCTTGGTTTTCTCCTTGGGATCCAGGTCGAGCACCTCCCATTTGGTTGCCCATGTATTGGCATTCTTCTTCATATCTTGGCGATGATAACTCTTCCTCATATTGTAAAGGACCTTGCATTCCCATAATATTTACCACATTGGGCCCTACTCCCATCACATGTTTTGTCATCAATTTTAATTGTGTCATCATCTTTGCAAGATTCTCATCCTGCTCTTCATCCCTTTTTCGCAACTCAGCCACCAATGCACTTGAGCCGATTTCATGAGTGGATACATTTGTTTATATCGTGTACCAAGATCTATTGGTCTTTGTCATTCTGTCTAGGAGGGCTTTGTCCAACCCATATGTTTGATCCATAATAGAACCACCAGCTAGGTTGTTGGCCACGGAATTTTTGATTGAATCAAGGGCCCTGTAGAAGCTTTGGAGAAGCACTCCATCTGGCAGTCCATGATTTGGGCAAAGAGCAACCTTCTTATCCGGCAGTCCATGATTTGGGCAAAGAGCAACCTTCTTTTTAAACCTTAACCATGCCTCGTGCAAAGGCTCTCCCAGTTCTTGCCTGAAATTTGTAATATCATCCCTCAGTTGAAGCATCTTTGATGGAGGGAAAAAATGGTCCAGGAAGGCCTCGGTTAACTCTTTCCAAGAAGTAATACATCCCGGAGGAAGTTCCTCTAGCCACATTGTTGCCTCCTCCGTCAGTGAGAAAGGAAAGAGTCTCAACCTGATTGACTCTTGACTGATATTTGTAATATTGAAGGGCGAGCATATTTCCAAGAAGTTTCTCAAATGTCGATTCATGTCCTCGCTTGGTTTTTTGCCAAAGAGCCCTTTCATTTGCAACAAGTGCATCATGGTTCTTGTGACATGAAATACTGCAGTCCCCACCGTCGGTGGTAGGTGAATGGCTCCCGCAACTTCCGGCATTGCCGGACTGTCTTCATCGTGTTCCATGTTACCTTCTACTAAGCTATCCCCTACTTGGGAGTGATGACTCATGTGGTTTTGATATCCTAACAACATAGTAAACTCATGTCAAGTAGCTATGGTGCGAAACTATTTTAACTTAATAATCAACACAAGAATATCAAGCGCTAGTCCCTGGCAATGGCGCAATTTTTGATAACATCCAAAATATATCCTTCATGCAAAGAATATACACGGTCAAAGTATTAAAACAAGTAACCCAACGAGTGCTGGGGTCGAATCCCACGAGGACTAGGGAATGATAGTTACGAGTGTCGGTTGAGAAATTGATGTTAGCTTGCACCACGTAGATTAATAAAAAACAAATAAAATTGGGGGGGTTAAAATTTGCAGTGAATTGTATTGGGTGATTTAGTGAAATAAAACAGCAAGATCAGCTAAGTTGTCAACAAGAGTGTGAAATACTAGATGTGCGGTGTAGATAAAATACTAACTAGATCGGGATATGCCAGGTCATCTTGTGAGTTCAATAGGTGTAAATAATCTCGATAAGTGGGTAATTATAGCTTTTCAGCTTTCAAATNAGAGTTTTGTCAAACCTCTAGTCACGATTTAGCTCAACCCGATTTGATTTGGATTAGCAACTGCACTAATTTCTAGCTATTAGCTGCTAATAAGGAATGAAAAAGCAATATCAATGATTTCTAGCCCAATTTCACAATCTCTTATCCATACACACTATTAAATTCTCTTCCAATACTTAATTATTCTTTTACAATCAATAATCAAGCAAGAATAAATAGATCCATATCAAAATTAATGGATCTTTCTTTGTAGATTGAAGAAAATCTAATAGATTTACACTTATTTGGGCAATATGAAGATGACTCTAGCAATACCCAATCTACTTAAGTATTCATCATCACACACCTCTAGTTAATGATTTAGCTACTCATGATTAAGAAATTCAGAAACACATTTATCAATAGCTTCATTGAATTTAATAGCAAGAGTAGAAAAATCAACTTCACAAGATAATTTCCAACAATAGTTGAAACTTACTAGTACAAAGAAGAAATAGAGCATAGTACTTTTTCCAAATTTACCAATCAAAATCTCCCTACATCAGCTAAGAGAATGTTCTACAGCTAAAAAAAGGAAACAATGATGTGATATATGCTTTGCTCTCTCTCAATATCTCTATTTCTATCTCTCCTTCTCTATATCTCAGTACAAAGTACTTTATCTTCTATTTATACCCTGAAAGTTAGGGCACTTTTTATCTCTTTTCTATTATTGGACGATTATACCTTTGAGCACCATTCTGGAATCGGCGGAGACACCAAAGGTTCGCCGGTTCCAATTCGTGAACTGCCAAAAATCTTTTCTGAGCCCTTACTAAATTTCAGTGAACATCGATGGTTCACCCGGCATTTTGCCGATGCCAATCTGTGAACCGCGGGCTCTTCAAGCTATTTTCCAAAACTTTGGGTGTCTTTCGATGACTGGACCGATGAATCGATGCTAGCAATCCATGAACCGCCAGTGGCGTTAATCTTAAGAGGCAGTGATGTTCGGTCTTTGGCCGACATTTCGCCAATTTTCACCTGTGGATCACCAACTTCCTCTCACTCCCTTTTTTTTGCTCCATTTTTGCTCTTTTCTTCATCTGCACACAACAAAAGCAAAAAGGACATAAAATCCAGATAATCAACTCAAGAACTAAGCAAAAACTCAAGTTTTATAACCTATGAGTTGGTAAATTACCAACTCATCAACTATACATATACTGAGAACTGAAGCTTTAACTAATATGATACACTGTACTGACTATCTGCTGATAATTGAGTCTGAATTCGGCTAAACTGATTTTAACTGAAATTTGAAAATATACGAAGCGAGCTAAACTGATATCATAGACTAAGGAAGACATTATTTGCTATGAGAGTCCCTGACTGACTAAGGGAAATATTCTCTGCTATGGAGAGTCCCTAACTGACTAAGGGAAACATTCTTGGCTATGGAGAGTCTCTGACTGACTAAGAAAAACATTCTCGGCTATGGAGAGTCTCTGTCTGACTAGGGGAAACATTCTCGGCTATGGAGAGTCACAGACTGACTAAAAAAACATTCTCGGCTATGGAGAGTCCTGGTAAATTAGAACATGGAGGTCACTGGTCTGACATCATTCATTTAGTCCAAGTTACTTCAGCTAATCAGAGACATGAGTATTCAACTGTTTACATCATACTGAATCATTTAGAAATCACTTTAGCTAATCAGAGACATGAGCCTTCAACTATTTACATCATACTGAATATCATATTGAATCATTTAGAATTGATTAAGGTAAATTTTACTAACAACAAGCCCAAGGTTTGAAGGATCATTGTCATGCCTATCATCATAATTCATGTCATCATAGTCCCAAATCATCGTTTAAATCATACATTCTACTTTCATTAAGCATTGATAGGATCAGATCATACTTTAAACATGTCCAAAACATTTAAATCTCGAATTCACCTTATATAGCATATATTCTAGATTCATGAAAGCTCCATGGATTCAACTCATACCCAATATATTTACATCGAAATCATAGTGAAAACATATACATACTTCACATTGATCAAAGCCCGTAAGTTCTAACCGTATCTCAACATATCTATTAAATCATTTATTCTAGGTTTAAGAGAATTCATATGATCTCCATGTACTTTAGACATGGATACAAGTTCATGATAAGAGCATGTGAATAATTGCGAAATCCCATTCGAAGTTCTAGGCTATTTCATGGTGAAAATTCAAAAATCATGCATTTCTCATATCAAGTACATAGTTTGAGATATTTAAAGTAATCCATAAGCATACATGATTGTAAATCATAATGGGTTTTAAAATTAATAGAAGGCGTAGAAGAAATCATCCATAAATCGAAACGCTAAACCATGCTTTTCTAGAACAAGAGATTTGGATTTTTAATAAAAAGTTTGGGGCACAAGGATGGAAGGATGTCCTTGTTGAAAAACCCACATACTTGACTAGAAGAAATCTCCACTTGAACTTGAACCTTGAAGCCTTTGAAGAAACCCTTGTTGAATCCTTAAGTCTTAAGAGAGGGGAGGAAGAAGAGTTTGAGAGTGTATCTAGATAGAATGAGAGATTAGGATAGAAGAAACCCTTAAAATGTCCTATATAATACTCAAAACAACGTATTTTAGGAGTTAGAAGCATAGGATTTTATGAAAAACACCCTTGGAAATTCACAGGAAAAGTCCACCCTACCAGTCCCCATGAGGCACTCCACGAGTCGTTGGGTTGGAAACAACTCCTGGTGCCCAATCATTGAGTGCACTGGACAAATTCTCTAAATTCTTCTCAGATCTGCCGACGACTGACTTTACGATTCGTTGTCCATCTTAACGACTCGTGATTCCTCCCGTTGCCACTGAAGCCCACAATTCCTATTCCTCCTTCGCACGACCGCCCTGACGAATCATTACTTGACACGACTACTCATCAGGTCATCTGTGGTCACTGGACCTTGCTTCACCTCTTGACTGCTCCTCACGGGTCTGACCATAGCCCGTTGGATCACCTAACGAGTCATACCATGACTCGTTCTGAGGCGAAATTTTCACTTCCCTTATGGATTCTTTCTTTAAGTCTGGAGTCTGATCTTAGAAACTTTTGGGGTGTTACACTACGACTCTCACCATGAGCCGTAACTGGAGTTGTGAAAATCTTCAAAGAAATTTTCACAAGGCAGTCTCTTGGTACAAGTGTAACTCACGGATCGTAACAACCACTTATGACCTGTACCATGAGTCATGGGGAGCTTTAGTGATTCTTAAAGACTTGGCAGAACTCTAGGTGCAACAAGCAAGTATTATTCATAGGAGGAAGGTGCAAGGCATACCACAACACTCGTAGAAAAGTTCATAGGATGTCAAAGTTCTCAAGCCCAAGTCACGGATGGATTGTATGACTTGTAGGATTTTGGTATGATTCGTACCATATGCCAACACTTAGAAAAATTTGCAGCAGCCAAGGGATGTATGAGAGGCAGGTACGGCCCGTACAATCCTGTTACGGGTCGTAGGATCAATTGTGAGTCAAGCTGGCACTAGATATAAAATATTCCCTGTTAGCTTAGAAAAAGGTTTCTGATGTCTGTATAAATACATTTTATGTTTTATTTTAGTAGAAGAATAGCCAGAGAGAGATAGAGACGTGTGAAAAGTTTAATTTGTGAATTATTATCAAGTTTTGGAGAGTAATTCTTAGGATCAACACTTGATTTTATCAATTGTTCTTGAGTTTGTTCATTAATATTCAAAGCAGGTTTTCTTCCAATTAATATTGTAAGTATTTAATTATGTGTTTGTTGTGAATACTAGTTATAATCTTACAATTATGAGAGGCTAAAACCTCAACAACTAGGGTTTTGGGAACCATGATGGACTAACGAATTAGGGTTATACAAAAGTGATTCAAAACCAATGTTAAACATTTGTATTGTATTCTCTTCATCTTTAAACATTTCTTAACGGTATACAATGTTAGGACTTGTCCGAATTCTTTATTTTCTTGAACCTAGAAAAGTAGAGATTAGGAAAAGAGAATTACAAAAAAGCCTTGGTCTTCATGGTCATTGTATTAACTTGAGTTGTGGTCGCAGGATAGTTAAATTTGAGATATATCGATAACGGTTAGTTTGAAACTGCTCATGACACCTGACCCAGTGATTGAGTATAGTCATCCAATAGGGACGAACTAGTCGTTTGGATGAACCCTAGTTATCAGTTCTATAAGTAAGCATTGGGATTGATCATGTGTGTATACCTGAAGTAGTTATGAACCCATGGAGAACGCTTACCCTAGTCATTTGCAAATCTTGATAACAACCATAATTACAATCTTGTTTTAATATTGTTTTTTCTTTGAAACCCCCCAATTTGGAGATAACTTACCAACAAGTTTAAGTACCGGCATTAGTCTATATCTTACCTTATTCCTTATGGGTTCGATCCCAACCTCTCTATTGGGTTCTTTATTGACAACTTCCACATCATACATTACCAGAAAATGTGAGTTTGCGCGTTATCAAAAAGTGACGACGTTACCGGGGAATACGGCTAGATTAGATTAATTGCTTGTATTTAATTTTTGGGTGTTATTTCCCCATTTACGTTTTCTTTGTTTTGCTTTTGTGATTCGTCCAGGCCAACAACAAGGGAGCTACCCTTGCAAACACCCAGATGGAAGACTCTGCTAGCACCCATGGGAGAGATGATGAATATTGGCAAACTAGCAATCGTCTTGATGAACTATGAAGGAGATGGAGTACCGGGGTACACAGAGCTGGTAAATACCCTAGAAGGAATAAGGTCATATAACTTCAAACCAAAGAAGTTAGAATTTGGCTTCAATCAGTGGAGGAACCGCCAATTCTTGAACTGAAGACATTACCTCCCATCTCAAATATGCATTCTTGGGTGAAGATAACACATTTCCAGTAATTATTGCAGCAGACTTGACTGACTGACAAGTGAAAGCTTTGGTCATAGTATTAAAAAAGCACAAAAAGGCAATTGGATGGACCATAACTGACATCATCGGGATCCCTCTAGGCATATGTACTCACAAAATACAGCTTGATCCAAACTGCACACCAAGTATAGAGCATCAGCGACGCCTGAACCCACCAACGCAAGAAGTAGTGAAAAAGGAGATTATCATGTGGCTAGACGTTGGTGTAGTTTACCCCATTGTGGATAGCAAGTGGGTAAGTCTAGTACCTTGTGTGCCAAAGAAAAGTAGAATTACAGTGGTACCAATGAGAAGAATGAGATGATACTGACAAGACCAGTCACAGGATGGCGTGTATGCATGGATTACAGAAAGCTCAACCACAGGACCCAGAAAGACCACTTTCTAATGCCATTCATAGATCAGATGCTTGACAGGTTGGCAGGTAGAGGCTAGTACTATTTTCTCAATGGATACTCGAGGTACAATCAGATCACTATAGCCCCAAAAGATCAAGAGAAGACTACCTTCACCTGCCCATATGGAACATTTGCTTTCAGGAGAATGCCTTTTGGATAGTGCAATGCACCAGCCACATTCCATCACTACATGATGTCGATATTCTCAGATATGGGGGAGGACACCATGGAGGTATTCATGGACGACTTCTCAGTTATGGGTGACTCATTCAAATCTTTCCTCAAGAACTTGGGCAAAGTGTTGAACAGATGCGAAGAAACTAATCTGGTCCAAAATTGGGAAAAATGTCATTTTATGGTCAAGGAAGGAATAGTGATGGGTCAAAAAATCTCTGGAAAAGGGATTGAGGTGGACAAGGTGAAAATTAAAGTTATAGCAGGATTGCCACCACCTATTTCTGTAAAAGGGGTCAGAAGCTTTTTAGGACATGCAGGATTCTATAGGAGGTTGATCAAGGACTTTTCAAAGATTGCACAACCATTGTGCAAATTACTTGAGAAGGAGGTGAAATTCGTATCTGATGAGGCATGTCTAAAGGCCTTTGAGTGCTTGAAAGAGAAACTCACCACTACTCCTATTATTATAGCTCCAGATTGGTCTCTTCTGTTTGAAGTAATGTGCGACGCTTCTGAGGTCGCTCTTAGTGCTGTCTATGGCCAACAGAGAGCAAAGATTTTCCATCCTATCTATAATTCTAATAAAACACTCAACACGGCCCAAAGAACTACACTGTCACAGAATAAGAGTTGCTAGCAGTGGTCTTTGCATTCGAGAAGTTTCAAGCATACTTGCTTGGAACGGTGATTGTCCATACAGACCATGTTGCTTTGAGGTACCTGATGTCTAAAAAGGATGCTAAACCCAGGTTGATCAGGTGGATGCTGTTGCTTTAAGAATTCAAGTTTGAAGTGAAATACCGGAAAAGAACTGAAAATCAGGTAGCCGATCACCTATCTAGACTAGAGTCTGAGGCTAAAGCAAGAGAGGAGATTGATATCGATGACGCTTTCCCAGACGAGCAGGTACTAGCTGCATCTCAGGACTTGATTCCCTAGTTCGCTGACTTTGCAAATTATTTGGTCAGCGACATGACTCCCCAACAAAAGAAAAAGTTCTTATTTGATGCTCGAAGATACTATTGATATGAACCGTACTTATTTTGCATTTATGCAGATAGGATCATTCAAAGGTGTGTGCCAGAGATAGAAATGTTGAGCATTTTGGAGGCTTTTCACTCATCCCCAGTTGGGGGTCATCATAGTGGTATCTGAACTACACACAAAATCTTGCAATGTGGGTATTACTGGCCCTCTATTAACCAAGATGCCTATGATTATGCCAAGAAATATGATTAGTGTCAAAGAAAGGGTGGCATTACTCGCAAGCATGAGTTACCATTGACCCCTATTCTAGAAGTTGAGTTATTTGATGTATGAGGTATCGACTTCATGGGCCCATTTGTTAGCTCATATGAGATAAAAATACATCTTGGTGGCAGTGGATTATATCTACAAATGGGTGGAGGCTATTTCACTATCTAACAACAAAGGTAAAAATGTCGCAGCATTTTTGCGGAAGCACATATTCGCTAGATTTGGTACTCCCGAAGCAATCATCAGTGACGGTGGATCACACTTTTGTAACCATCTCTTTAAAACCCTACTGGAGAAATATGGCGTCAAGTATAAGGTGGAAACACCTTACCATCCTTAGTCAAGTGGGCAAGTGGAAGTTTCAAACAGGGAGATAAAGACCATTCTGGCTAAGACAGTGAATACTAATCGGACAGATTGGTCTAGAAAGCTTGATGATGCGCCTATCGAACAGCTTATAAGACCCCCATTGCTTTATCTCCATATTAGCTAGTCTATGGAAAGTCATGTCATCTGCTAGTTGAGTTAGAGCATAAGGCATTATGGCTCTGAAAAAGCTGAACTTAAATTGGAATAAAGCAGCCAAGTTGAGACTTGACCAACTCAATGAGTTAGATGAAATCCGACTTCGAGATTATGAGAGTGCGGTCATTTATAAAGAAAGAATGAAGATCTATCATGATAATAAGATTGGAAAGAGGGATTTCAACACTGGTGATTTGGTCTTACTTTACAACTCAAGGCTCTGTTTGCATCCCAAAAATTTAAAATCTAGGTGGATGGGACCATATAGAGTGGTATTTATGTCCCCATACGGTGCAGTGGAACTTGAGAATAAAGATGGAAAAAGGTTCAAGGTGAACGGGCAAAGAATAACACTATATCTGGGAGATACGGAGGAAATAAGAGGAATTAAGGCGGTGTACCTTGATGATGCCTGAAGAATCATGAAAGTTACGTCGTGTCGCGACGTTGAATCAGATGCTGCATGGGAAGCAACCCATGGATGGTGAATTTTAGGTAGCCTCAGGTATGTTCCCTTCCTTCTGCTTTATATTATATGCTTCGGGGATGAAGCATGCTTTTAAAAAAAAGGGAGGGATGTACTTGTATTTTTTTGGATTCGTCCGAGGATTTTTCTTGCCGTATTTATTTTTCCTCGGGCATTCTATCTAGTAGAACTAACATATTTAGGATTTTATTTTTATGAATTTTGTTTAATTATAAAGTATCTTAGGAATATTCAGCCAATAAATTGCACTAGTTTTTGAAGTTTTAAAAAATTGACCCTGTTTAAAAAATTTTGATGGTTAGCTATGTACTTGTTGATTGCAAAGCATGATTTTTATGGATCTTTTTGCATCATTTAGTGTATTAGCATGAGTAGTTCTTGTTATCCATGTATAAACCAGACATGTAGAATGAATGCAAGACATGTACCATGAGTGAGTGAGGTCTATACCTAGTTCAATACTGCGTAGAGGATCTAGAACTTGCCCAGATGGTCTTTACATAGGTTTTAGGATGGTTGGTTAGGAAAGTATCTTGGCCCTTTTTTGTCTCATTTTTAGCTTAAATGACCCTACCAAAATAATATGATTCCTTTGATCCCGATTTTTAGCCTTAAATGAACCATTTTTCTTTGATTAATCAATTAACCGTACCCATTTTTATAATGAACTTATTTTGACCTTGGTCCCTCCTTGGACATTGTGAACCTCAACATAGGCAAAATGCCTAAGTTAAGGGTGGCTAGAGTAAGGGTGCATAAATCTTGGGAGGTGAAAAAGGAAGAGAAAAGAAAAAAAGAATAAAAAATGAGGTGTGGTGTGACCAATCAAAAAGAAGAAAGAAGAAAAATAAAAAGAAAAATTAAAAAAGAAGATACAAAAAGAGAATGATGAATGAAAATTTGTGAAAACACACCACACTCATACAAGAGCATAAAAATGGTGAAAAGGGAGTAAAAAATTAAAAAAGCAAAAAGGGTGAAAAAGTTAAAATGGAGCCATATGTATGTAGTGCCAAGGAGGGGTTTAGCCACTAAAAAGATTTCATATCTACCATACCCAGTCCAAAAGCCTACATTACAAGCTGAATCAAGTCCTACAGTGATCCTAGCCTGGCCATCTGACAAGCCAAAGTAGAGAAAATAAGGGCAAGCCTATGATATCTGACATGCAGTATTTGGAACTTCTTTGTGAGGGTGAGAGTTTTACTTGTTCAGTCCCATGTTTCATATTTTCCTATATCTGTGAGTAAGGGACTTCATTTGTTGTGAGGGTACATGGTTAGTGTTTGATTCTGCCAATTGTTTGTATGAAAAGCATTGGTGATGACTTGACTGTCTGTTAATAGCTAGATGACATATCTTGATCCCTGTTTATCATGTTTTGTGGTTTCTTGATGTGCATATGATGATTTGTTTATAGAAAAAAGGGTCAAAAGTTGTTTGAGTTATGGTGCAAATTTTGATTGATTGTTGGCTGCAGTATCCTAGGTTTATTTTCTAGTTAAGCGTCACTTTTAGTTTTTTGTTTTCTTTGCCTGAGGACATGCAAAAGTCTTAAGTTGAAGGTATTGATATGTTGTGAGTTTACAACACTTTGGACGCTTAAAACTGAGAAAATAGCATGAACTTAAGTTTGTTTATATGGATATGAGGTGCTTTTACTTTGTTTAGGGAAATAGGTGTTGGAGCAAAAATGTGCAAAAGATGCATAAGTGCAGAAAATCAGCCAAGTACAAATCTCAGTATGAGTCGTACCTTGATTATACGAGTTGTACTGAGACTCATGGTGAAAATCAGAAGGGTCCAGTGCCAAAGTCACTAAATAGGTAAGTCGCCAATCCCTGGACTATGTAATGTACTTTATCTGCTGGGTTATGGGCGGGCATTTTACCAGAGGTTTCTAATCTACCCTTTTGTGATTTCTGTTGAAGAATATAATCGAGGGGTAGGTGCGTACGAGCCGCATCAAGATGGTACGAGCCGTAACTAGAGTCGTGAAAATCTTCAGAGAAATTTGTACAAGACAGTCTCTGGGTGTGGGTGGAACTCACAGATCATAACAACCACTTACGACCCATCCATGAGATGCGGGGAACTTCCATGATTCTTAAAGACTTGGTAGAACTCCAGGTACAACAAGCAAGTACGAGTCGTAGGAGGAAGGTAAGAGGCGTACCACAACACTCGTAGAAAATTTCAGACGATGTCAAAATTCTCAGGGCCAAGTCACAGATGGATTATACGACTCGTAGGACTATGGTACGAATCGTACCAGCTTCCAACACTTAGACAAATCTGCAGTAGCCAAGGGATGTGCAAGAGGCAGATACGACCCGTACAATCCTGTTACAGGTCATAGGATCAGTCGTGAGTCAAGCCGGTGCTAGATATAAAAAATTCTCTGTTATCTTAGGAAAAGGTTTCTGATGTCTGTATAAATACCTTTTATGTTTTATTTTAGTAGAAGAATAGCTAGAGAGAGATAGAGACGTGTGAAAAGCTTAATTTGTGAATTATTATCATGTTTTGTAGAGTAATTCTTAGGATCAACACTTGATTTTATCAATTGTTCTTCATTTTGTTCATTGATATTCAAAGTAGGTTTTCTTCCAATTATTGTTGTAAGTAATTAATTATGTGTTTGTTTATGAATGCTAATTATAATCTTACAATTATGAGAGGCTAAAACCCATAACTAGGATTATGGGAACCATGGTGGATTAACGAATTAGGGTTACACAAAAGTTATTCAAAACCAATGCTAAATGCTTGTATTGTATTCTCTTCATCTTTAAACGTTTCTTAACGGTGTACAACATTAGGAATTGCACAAATTCTTGACTTGTTTGAACCTAGAGAAGTATAGATTAGAAAAAGAGAATTACAACAAAGCTTGGTCTTCATGATCATTGTATTAACTTGAGTTGTGGTCATAGGATAGTTAAATTTTGGACATATTGATAACAGTTAGTTTAAAATTGTTCATGAGACCTGACCCGGTAATTGAGTATGGTCATCCAATAGGGACGAACCAGTCATTTGGATAAATCCTAGTTATCAGTTCTATAAGTAAGCATTGGGATTAATCACGCGTGTATATCTGAAGTAGTTATGAACTCATGGAGAATACTTACCCTAGTTATTTGCAAATCTTGATAATAACCACAATTACAATCTTGTTTTAATATTGTTTTTTCTTTGAAACTCCCTAATTTGGAGATAACTTATCAACAAGTTTAAGTACTGGCATTAGTCTAGATCTTACCTTATTCCTTGTGGGTTTGACCCCAACCTCTCTGTTGGGTTCTTTATTGACAATGTCCACTTCATACTTTGCCAGGAAGTGTGAATCTGAGCGTTATCAATGCAATGGGTCTTGGAGACATCATTAAAAATTAAAAATAAAGCATTATGATATTATTGCTTCATTATCTTGAGGAAATTCTGAAATTTGAATATCTCCAATTAAGGATCCACTTATCTCCAATTAATTATTCATAATATTGGTATTGTAGTAAGTCTCAAAAGAAAACTTATAAGTTTCAAAGACATTAAAATAAATAAATAAATTGAGACTATGAATTATGGGAAGATATAATATCTTCATATTACAACAATTGAAGCTGGTTATAAAAATTTACATAAAAGATTACCCTTCGTTTCCTTTTATTTGTAATGCATAAATATAGGTATGGTGACGAAATCACATACGAAAGTGAACTAGAAGTTTACTAAAATAAAGATAAGTTGGCATAACCGGTTGGTCATTCTGGTTCAAATGTGATGCAAAAATAATTGATAATTCACATAGTTATATATTGAATAAACAAAAGATTCTTCAAGAATTCTCTTGTGTTGCTTGTGCTCATTATAAAATGATTAGTATATCAGCTAAGATTGGGATAATATTTTCTGAAATTTTAAAATTTATAAAAAGGTGAATATGGACCTGTTCACCTTCCATGTGAACCGTTTGCTATTATATAATTTTAATAGATGTATCTATGGTGTGGTCACATGTGCTTTGATATCAACTTGCAATTGGTTTTTACAAGGTTATTTGCTCGAATTATAGCACGGTTCTAAATTATAAAATCATGTTGATAATGCTGGTTCATATCTAAGTTGTTTAGCAAAAATTATATGCCTCCAATTATAGCTAAATCATTGATTATGAGAATAAAACTTCCAAATAAAATTTAGTATGAGATGTGTTTACTTAACATATAGTAACACTTGTATGCATCAAGCAAACAAGGTTCCTCCATCACAATTGGTTCAAAGTCAGGAACCAAATAATTTCATCTAAAAATTTAAATGTGCATTATATGATTCAATTGATCTACCACAATGCACAATGATGGGTCCCCAAATGAGGTTGGGGGTAAATGTTAGTTTTTCTAACATTAGGGGGAGAAGTGATTAACAGCTGAAAATTATGTGTAGGATGAATTATTTAGATCCTTAAAAAAATGTGACCTTAAAGTTCAAGAGATAACTCACTTGCAAAATATTGTAAAAAATTGACAGATGTATTTGCTGACCCTATTTTATAATTCAGCTGCAAATACTCTAATGAAAATTAGAGTCCTTGAAGGACAAGTCTATGACAAGCCTGAAGCGTAATAGATCAATCGATTTTAGAAAGAAAAACTTCTTGAAGAAGGAGAAGTGCAAATGATCAAGATGGTAAGAATAATGAGGCAAGTACTTTAAAAGGAGTACCACAACATAATACTTCATAAAACCTTGTCAAAGGTTAAGGTACTTGAAATGATGAAAAATTAAGAGATCTTGATAAGTTATGCCATATTGGATCGACATCAAAATGATCATCGACGATACCTTTGATATAATGTAGAGCTCAATATTATAAATGTTGACGAGAATTTTGAATTTAAATCTGTTAAAAAGTATAGACAGATAAATGATTGGCCAAATAAAAATACGCAATTCAAGTATAATGTTAGTAAGATATAAATTGATTCTTGTGCGAAAAGCGAAATAAATAAAATCGTAAAATAGTACAACTTGTTCCTTGTGGCATGAAGATTTTTCGCAAATTCTGACATTATTATATGAAGAGGTCCTCCTGTGGTGGATGCAATTATTTTGAGGTTGCTCATAAGTTTTGCAATACATGAAAAACTTGATATGTGTATAATGAAATTATTTTCATGTCTAGATATACAGAGAAGGATACATAAAAAATTTTGAAGGATTTAAGATGCCTGAAGCATATTGTTCGAAGTCTTGGGAAATGTATTCAATTAAATTGCAAAGATCATTGTATGGTTTGAAGCAATCTGGACGCATGTGGTGTAACCGTCTTAGTGAGTATTTATCTACGGATGGTTATATAATTAATAATAAAATTTGCCCATGTGTTTTTATAAGAAAAACAACATCGGAGTTTATCGTGCTTGATGTTTATGTTGATGACATAAACCTTATTGAAACTCCAATAGAGCTTCAAAGGTAAATTGATTATTTAAAGAAGGAATTTGAGATGAAAGATCTTGGAAAGATAAAATTATGTCTTGGTTTGCAAGTTGAGAATTTAAAAAATGATATCTTTGTTTATCAATCTGCCTATAAAGATAAGGTGTTGAAATAATTTTATATGGATGAAGCACATCCATTAAGTACCCCAATAGTTGTTCGATCACTTGATGTGAGT
Source organism: Datura stramonium (assembly GCA_018107945.1). NCBI lineage: Eukaryota > Viridiplantae > Streptophyta > Magnoliopsida > Solanales > Solanaceae > Datura > Datura stramonium. The sequence goes on from JACEIK010003028.1 coordinate 183,261, forward strand.
AAGGATCCATTGCGACCTCAAGAAAAGAATGAGAAATTCTTGGTCTTAAAGTACCATATCTTAGTGCAATTGGTGCACTAATGTATCTTTCTAATACTATAAGACCTGATATAGCATTTTCGATTAATTTGTTACCAAGATATTGTTAAAGTGGGTTAAAGTCCCACATTGGTTGGGGAATGGACTGATGGTTTGTTTATATGGACTTGGGCAATCCTCCCCTCTTGAGCTAGCTTTTGGG
>JACEIK010003029.1:10408-48258 GCA_018107945.1 Datura stramonium
TCCCTAACCACGGGTGACCTAAAGACTCATGGGGCTGACCACCACTCGTGATCACACCCATGGTCACCCCAACTTGAAAATTTCCAACAAGTTAAACCTCTTCAACACGAGTCACTTAATGACTCGTGGTCATCCTAACGAGCCAAAAGATGACTTGTTTTGTGACCTGGTGCAGAAAATCTTATTTTCTCTATTTCAACTCCCTGGTCCGGTCTTGGGGTTTCTGGGGCATTACAATATCTCCTTCTTGGGAACATTCATCCTTAAATATTTAAAATCATACAAAAAAGCGGGGAAATGCAATCATCATACTCAAAATACTGATCATATAAGCTGAAAACTGACGGAATAGAGGTACTGATCATATAAGCTGAACTGAATTCCCGAACCACACATACATCCATTTACATGAAAGTAATTGAGGTACATGAGCTGAACATTAAACTGAATAGTGTATTAAGGAGGAAACTGATACTTAAGATGAAATTGAGCCAGAAGAGAATAAATGCGGGTATTTAGCCATCATATCTGCTTCGGCTTCCTGTGTAGCTCCCTCAACATGCTGATTCCTCCATAAAACTTTAACTAAAGCTACTTCTTTGTTTCTTATCCTTCGAACCTGACGATCCAGTATTTCCCCCCGAACCTCCTCATAACTAAGGTTGTCTTTCACACTTACACTCACCACCGGAACAACTAGAGATGGATCCCCCAAACACTTCTTTAAGAGCGATACATGAAAAACAGGATGAATGGAAGCTAAGTCTGAGGACAACTCCAATTCATATGCCACCTTGCCAACCCGTTTCACAATTCGGTTCGGGCCAACATAAAGGGGACTGAGTTTTCCTTTCTTTCTGAACCTCATCACTCCCTTCATGAGAGACACCTTTAGAAACACCCAATCATCAACTTTGAATTCAAGCTCCCTCCTTCTCACATCCGCATGGGACTTTTGGTGACTCTGAGTTGTCTTCAATTTGTCCTGTATGAGCTTAAATTTCTCCATAGCCTCATGGACTGAATCTGGTCCTATCATCACAGCTTAACCAACTTCAAACCAACCAATAGGTGATCTATATCTCCGCCCATAGAGAGCCTCAAACAAATGCATCTGAATGCTGGAATGATAGTTGTTATTGCATGCAAACTCAATGAGAGGAAAATGATCATCTGAACTACTCTTGAAGTCAATCACAAATGCTCTTAACATGTCCTTGAGAGTATGAATTGTCCGCTCTACTTGACCATCTGTTTGCAGGTAAAATGCTGTACTGAGCTTGACTTGAGTACCAAGTCCCTTTTGAAACGATCTTCAAAACTGAGAGGTAATATGATGGACAAGGGCACTCCATGAAACCGAACTAGCTCTTAGACATATAGTTTGGTATAATCCTCTGCGGAATTAGTGGTTTTGACCAAGAGAAAATGAGCGGCTTTGGTCAACCTATCCACAATCACCCAAATGGAGTCATACTATCAACGAGTGCGAGGCAACCCTGTGATGAAGTCCATATTGATCTCCTTCCATTTCCAAATAGGGATACTGATGTCTTGAAGTACGTCTCCCATTCTTTGATGCTCCGTTTTCACCTATTAACAATTTGGATACTTGGCCACAAATTATGTGATGTCCTTCTTCATGCCATTCCACCAATAGACTTCTCGTAGGTCACGGTACATCTTGGTGGCACCTGGATGTATGGAGTATCTGGAACCATGAGCCTCGTGCAATATCCGATCTCTTAAATGATCAACATCCAGAACACACAAGCAACCCTGATATCGAAGTACACCATCTCCCCCTTTGAAGAAGACCTCTACCGTCTGGTTCTGAACCGCTTCCTTCAATTTTACCAAAATGGGATCCTCGTCTTGTATAACTTTCACATTAGTCATCGGGGATGATTCTGGCCCATTCTAAATAACGAAACCACTATCCATCGAGTCAACAAGATGTACTCCTACAATTGATGCTAAGAATTTTGAAGTCTCGAACCTTTGAGTTTTCAACTTTTATGCTTAAGATCATGCCAAATAAGCAAAACCTTCAAATCCACCCAAAATTCATCCAAAATCCCCAGGTCACAACCCAGATACGCAATTTAATAATAAAACCCATTTCGGACTGATTGGAATCATCAAATTACCAATAAAAGGTTGTTTTGATTGAAAGTTGACTATGGTGAAACTTAGCCTCCTCAAAGATCATAACTTCAACTAAAGGTTCAAATAACTCCTGAATCACCTCGGGTCCTTGCAAACTACCCAACTAAGCAATAAATACCATCCAGAATGAATAGAGCTCTCAGAATCCAAATTCGAGCTCGTTAACCTAAAATGTTGACTTTGATCAAACCTCTCAAACCACAAAACCTCCAAAATTGAAAATCTCACCCGATTTTGACTAGATCATCTCAAAAATAGTGTCATCCACCTCCGCAAGTCATGACTAACAAAATGAAGATGTAGAAAGGTTCAACCCAGGGATGCGGACCAACAATCATAAATTGACCATGCAAATACTTGCACTTTCCAGCTCGACTGATAACTGCACTTCCTAGACTTCTACATACCCGGCACCTAAGGAGATAAGGAGTTACCTAGAATGTCCCCATTTTAACCATCATCTTCATCAGGGGGAATCATCCATAGGGTTTAAAGTAAGGGAATCATGAGCACGAATCATTTAAGAAATCTAAGCTAGGCATGTAACTGATATAGCATGATCTTATGAGTCGATAGGGCAAATATTAGGGACTAAGTTCATAGAGCTGAGCATGCTAAGAGACATGAGTTCACATATGTAACGACAGTCATGACATGAAGTTTAATGGGTAATATTAGGATTGTTGACTGACAGGGTTACTTATCATCTTGGGGTTCTTAACTTAAGCATGAGTTGAGCGTAGCATCGAGCGAAACATAAGGGAAACATCTAAAGGGGAATGGATGGACTACCTCTAGATACTATTCATAGAACTTCCTTACTAGAAAACTCAAAACCTGACTTGGCGCTTCACTTACCATTTCCCTACCTTCCATGAAATAAATCTCATAATAAAAAAGCACAAGGGATGTTGTACCTCGTACAATAGTTCTCATAACTAGAAATCATGGTAGGTTTGATAGGAAAGCTTATAACACAGCTAGGACTACATCTGAGGTTGACTGCCACTTGCTTTTGGTAGCCTATGCTACTGAGATGGGTGGTTTGTTGGAGATGCTGATCGGTGATTGGCACATCGGCTCTACCCTTGCCCTTCTTGGACGGTGGGCAATACCTGTGCATGTGTCCGGCCTCCCCAATCTGTAACAAGTTTCTGAACTATCCAAACACCCTCCCGCATGTGTTCTACAACATTTTAGGCATGCTGATTGGCCAGATAGGGCTGTTGGAGGGGTGGTCGGGGCATGACTTCTCTGACCGTCTCGCTTGGCTGTAGGGTAATCCCTGTGCTTATGTCGGGGCCATCCGTAATAGAAGCATACATCTTAACTCACCATGCACTTTCCTAGGTAGTTTTTCCTGCAGCACCGCAAACTGGGTAAGTAATCTCCCTCACCCGGGGCTTGTATCCTCGAACTTGAGCTAGAGACCTCTAACGGGGTTGAGAGAGACTCCCACTACTTGACCCTTTGTTCTTCCTTTCTTCCCCCTTACGCTCTCCACCCATATTCGAATCACCAAACTTAGACGGGATCTTCTTCATGAGTTCTTGAACCCTAGTAATTGCCGCCTCTCCGGTAGGGTTCACTAATGCGATAGTCTACTGGTTAGGATGGGTGATCATGGCCTGTATCAACACTCTGAGGGCGACCCCGAGTTCTGCATTCATAACTTGCATGGGACCTATTAGAGTTGGTGGGGTTGGCTGACTCCCATAATAGTTCTGAGAAGACATGTTTTTGCGCATGTGTATAGCACGAGTTAGAGGAATGGAGAGAATCAAACTCATAGCATGAGATAGAGTCATGAAAGAAGGGAACATTTCCTAAACTTTTTGTAGCCCCTTTTTCATAGGTGTGGCGCGCTTCACACCTATGAAAAAGACTCTACTCAATGTGGCTTTTAGACACCCTAAGACACTTCAAAACCTATTGCTCTGATACCAAGTTTTCATGACCCAAATATAGGCACATATTGAGACACGAGAGACTCGAAGTCGACCCATGGAATGAACATACATCTAACTCATAAGTAAAAGAGGAAGATTTATCATACTAAACATAGCGGAAATCTAAACATAAAATAACATCAGATCTAGAATTTACATCACACATGACAAGCTGATTACTACTCAAAGATTGAAAGCCTCTAACATATCTAATGGGTTGATGGGACAACACCCCGACTAACCCGACAAGTATGAAACTGAAGAGATATAAAAACCATGGATACTGAATGTCCTCGGAGGATGAAGACTCACCGATGCTAGCTGGACAGGTCTGAGTGGGAGTGCAGGGGCTAAGGATGCTGCTGAGAAAGATCCCTCGGACACGTATCATGAGAAGATACAACATAGAGTATGTGGACAGTACGTGGAATGTGCCAAGTATGCAAGGTAAGTAAAAAAGACAGTTAAAATACATAAAACTTCATCAGAGTAGGACAACATGGTCGTAACATAAATATCATAATGCAAACGTAAGACTCAAGGTTTTCAAAACATTCGTAAATCATTCATAATCATAATCACAAGAGAAAAGCTTTATTAAACATGACTTGAGCCAAAGTATATAATCATAACCATATATAAATCATGAGAAACAGTGGGAGATTCTTATAACCGACATACCCCATATGAGCACACATGGAGCCCAACCCGTAAACCCCTAGTCGGGAGGGTGTTCGTACCTTGCCAAGGGTAGAACCATGAAATAGGTGTGATATCACAGCAGAGGGCCCATTTGAATAAAGGGGACAGTATCATAGAGGTCCCATCGTGGCTACATTGATGCGTAGTTCTGAGACTCAGGGAATGCTTGTACCCCAGGTCTACTCGGTGTTAATACTACTCCAAAAATATATATAATGCTCATATGATAATATACATGAGATTCATGGGCTAGTTTAAAATCATGATAATCATAAGTATGCTTGAAATATGTGAACTAGTCATGAAAATAACGCTCGTGAGTCGACCATAATCATAAATCCGTAATTCATGACTCTCATGCATATTTGTAAAAAATGTACTTGATATTCATAAATTCATAGTAAGTATTCGAGAGAAATCATATCATAAATCATAAATCATAATGGGTTAATGAACATCAAAATCAGAGTGAAATCATAACTTGAATTTTCATGAAATATGCATAAATGGGCATGGTCTGTAGAAATTTAACTCCATAAGTTTATAATTCAAAATAGCCATAAAATCTGACCATGATTCATAAAACATGAATTTATACATGAGAGGAATTAACCCATAGTTAGATCATAAGGATTTCATAAGAATTGGGGTAAAACCCCATAGAATTATCAATAGAATATCATGAATTTGAGAGTAGTTGGGCATCTATGTGAACAATTTCACCCATTCATAACCCTACATACCTAAGAGAATCTAACTCTACAACTTCTCTGATTACCCAAGGAAGAATTGAGAAGAACTTGGAAGACATTGAGCTTGATCACCTCTCTAGACTTCTACACTTGCATGCATGAATAGGAATAGCTTAGAATGAACTTACCCTTCTTAAAACTCACTGTTCATAGCTTAAAACAACGTAGTTTATGCCTTTGGATCATAGTAATTACGGATAAGCCCTTACTAAATTCGTAGAGGAAAAAAGACTGTTAGTCCCAATGATGGACTGGACGAGTCATTACCTCTGACCACGAGTCGTCGCCACAGTCGTCAAGTGCACTGCCGAAGCTTTACCTGGAACTCATCATAAGGAACATCACGTGTCGTTACTGGTGACCATGAATAGCGGTCACCACTCATACTTTACACTACCAGAATACTCGAGGAGGGGGGGGGGTCACCATGGGCGACTCAATGACTTGTGGTGCTTCCCAACGAGTCATGGTGGGGACCTGTTAAGTGCACTATCGCATAAATCCTCTTCCTTCAGCCATCCCTAACCACGGGTGGCCTAACGGCTCGTGGGGATGACCACGACTCGTGGTCAAACCCATGGTCACCCTAACTTGAAATTTTCCAATAAGTGAAACCTCTTCACCATGAGTCCCTTAAAGACTCGTGGTCATCCTGACGGGTCATATGAGAACTTGTTCTGTTTCATGGTGTATAAAATCCTATTTTCTCTGTTTTAACTCTCGGGTCTAGTCTTTGGATTGCTGGGCCAATACAATATAGGTCCCTACAAGATTTTGAGGCGAGTTGGCAGTATGGCCCATGAGTTAGAATTACCTTCAAAGTTAGCATCTATGCACCCACTCTTCCATATATCACTGTTGAAGAAGTGCATCGGTGATCCGACCTTTGTGCCACTAGACAGTGTGGGAGTGAAGGGTAGTCTCTCTTACAAAGAAGTCCCAGTTCATATCCTAGACCGTCAGGTTCATAAGCTGAGAAACAAGGAGGCCGCTTCAATAAAAGTCTTGTGGAGGAACTAGCTAGATCAGGGGGCCACATGGGAAGCAGAAGCAAATATGATGGCTAAATATCCGCATTTATTCCCTTCTAGTTCATTTTCAGCATTAGGTGTTAAATTCCTCCTCAATACTCTATTCATTTCAATACTCATCAACTCTATTTAGGTTTTCAATGTGCACTCTAGTTTTGTTAACTCAGTTAGCATTCCTATTCCAGTTCGGAGTCAGTCACTCCTTCAAAAAATTAGATAGTTCAGCTTGGGAATTGCCGCTCTTTTCCAAATTTTCCAACGGTTTTAGCCTTCATTTAAGGATGAATGATCCCAAGGGGGAGATATTGTAACACCCCAAAACTTTCCTAGACCAAACTCAGACTTAACATGAAAAACCAAAAATTTTTTGTCTCAGAACAATCCAGACAATGAGTCATTGTCACCTGTAATGGTTCGTTGTCTGTATCATTGTCAGCCCCCGCCGATTTCCTTTCTGGGACCAACAAGGCATTGGACGACCCATTGGAAGGAGTAACGAGTCGTCCTGTCGTTCATTGCATCCCAAGTCTAGAAACCTGCCAGACCTTTCCTAGAACCAATGATCCATCCAACGAGTTGTTAGTAGCTCAGAAGACTCATTGTGGGCAGTCGTTGGGAGGGTTCCAGTGAGGGTCGACATCTTCCCCAGAGCAACGAGTGGGATCAACGGCTTGTGGTTCCTACCAATGAGTCGTTGTTGCCACCCGTCCCCAAAGCCAACAACCCTTCAGGCAGGATAGTGGTGACGACGAGCTGTTACCATGACCCCTTGGGTCTTCCAACGAGTCGTTGGGTCGGCCATTAGTAGAGGTCCCAACTTCAGTTCGAAACCCTCTTAGTGACCACGAGAGGAAAAAACAACCCGTTGGTCCATTTGATAAGTAATGGTTCCCTTCCATCTTCCATTTCTAGTGAGCATAGGTTTTTGGCCCAAGAGCAACAACTGGTCCCAATGAGTCGTGGTGTCAACCAACGACTCGTTGTATGACCCATTGGATCTCAGCGACAATTTTTTCATACTTTCTATTTGGGGTACTTTTGTAACTTCCCACCTTTTTAACCCCTAAACTACGTCATTTTGGGCATGTTTTGGAGAGAATTAAAGGGGTGATCAACTTAATCCCTCTCATTTCTCTCAACTCATGTTTTTCATAACATAGAACTTCCAGACAGACAGTGCAGAGCTAAGCTAGGGTTTCCAGATTTCTTCAACACTTCTCTAGATTTCTTCTAAGGATTTTAATCCAGGTATGTTGGAATTCAACAAGGGAATTTCCCTTCCCTTGTGTCCCAAAACCCTTCAATAATTCTTTATCAGTCTTAACCCTGAATATCAGAAATAGGGTTAGCTTCAGTCAGATTATGAATATTCTTGTGGGTTGAAATTCTTGTGAATTCTTGAAATGTTTTCAATATTTATCAAGCATGTTGTTACTCTCTTCATGAAATATTGTTTTAGCCCTAGTTCTATGAAATGTAGTAAATTTGGGTTTTGCATAGTTGATTAGATACTATTATTACTTGACTCTGTTAGTTCTTGAATTTCCATGCTATTACCATCATGTAAGTTCATAGTCTGTTTTCATGCTAGTCCAGTCTCAGTCAGAAATTAGCATTTTCAGTATCATTCATTAAGTCAACTAATCAGTTTGACAATAGTCAGATCTTGAGGAGTTCAGTTCCGTAATACTCCTTAGTTTCAGTTATCAGTTAGTTCTCTTGATGGTTACGATGCTTCCAGATAAGAAGCTCTGACCAGTCTTAGAACCATCAATATCAGTTATCAGTTAGGTCTTTAGACCGTTATGATGCTTCCAAATAAGCAGCTCTGACCAGTCTTAGAACACCAGTTTTAGTTATTCGGTCCTACAGACTCTCAGGTTACTTCCAGATAAGTATTCCTAGCTTAGTCCAAGACCCCAGCTTCGAGCAATGAGCTTAGTAGACAAGTTACTACTATCCAGTGGGAGTAGTACTTAGCACCGAGAGGACCGGGGTTCCAACACACCCAGGTTGTTAAACCCCGAAAGCCCAAAGAACAGCCCCGGTAGTTGAAATGGAGGAAAGTTGAAATTTGGCACCAGGCACAGAAAGAGTCGTGGGGAGACTCGTGAGATCAACCCACGATTTGTAATGTGACTCGTGGGGAAGGCCATGGAATGAATTTGAAGTCTTGAGAAGAGAGACCCCACGGGCATGACCACGACTCGTGGTCAAGCCCCACGAGTCGTTAGGTCAGTCGTGAGGAGGGGAATTAAGAAAAGAAAAGAAAAACAAGGTAGTGGACTTGATGGAGGGTCCCTATGACTCGTGGTCATTCCCCATGATTCATGGGGTGAGTTGTGATCATGCATGGATAAAATTTTGTCGAGGCTAGGCAGTGTACATCACATATGGTGACCACGACTCTTGGTCACCAGTAATGAGTCGTTAGGCTGCCCGTGACGAGCCCAAAAGATCAGATGAAGCAGTGTACTTAACGGATGAGTCCCCGAGTCGTGACCCTCAGCAACGAGTTGGTAGGTCCTCAGTTAGGACCACCTAACAATTATTTTCTGCTAATTTAGTAAGGGTTTTTCCATAATTCCTCAGTTCCTAAGGCCTAAACTACGACATTTGGGGTTATAAATGGTGAGTTTTAAAGGGATTAAGTTTATTTTAGGTCTCACTCATTAATGCTTGCAAGGTGGAAGATTTGAGAGGGTGATCAAGCTAGTGATTTTCAATTTCCTTCAATTTTCTCTTGGGCGTCCAAAGAAGTGTTAGAATCAGCTACCAACAGGTATGTACGGTTATGAATGGGTGATTTCTTTCACACCCATGTCCAATCGTTCTCCAAAGTATGAAATTCCTATGTATAATCTATGGGGTTTTAACCCAAATGCATGAATCTCCTATTTCTGTACATGGGTATGATTTGATTATGATTCTACTATTGAATCATGAAGCATGGGAAATTTTTTTAATGTTTTCAATTTAAAATCATGATTTTAGTTTTATGAATCAAAATCCCTTGGATGAGATGTTTATGAAAGATGAGATTTGTGATGAATATATGATGATGATGAGATATTATGATGAAAAGCATAATTTGAAGCTACCCATGTTTACAATTATATTTTCGATGAGAATTGAGTATTTCTAAGTATTATAAAACTTTGGGAAATGCCCACATGTTAAGTATGAATGATGATTTTCCCGAATTAAGCTTACCACATTGTTTTGGAGCGAAGACTCCCAATTATATTTTCATCTTCTGATATGTTTTGAGATCAAGTTTTCCTATGTATAGCTTAGCACATGGTTTTGGAGCGAAGGGTCCCAATTATATTTTTAGCTTGTGGTATGTTTTGAGCCTAAGCTTTTCATATGCATGATTTCATATTTGAGATGTATTTGATCATTGAGTTTCATCAATAGACAATGTTGAATTTCTTTATAAAATGATGTAGAGCATATGCATGTTTTGGGAGCAGTGTCTAGCATGGAGTAGGCTAAGGGTCGATCACCTTATGCCTCATAAATACGCGCTAATGTAGGTTGATACTATTATATTGCTTGGGACCTCCCTTGTGAGGTATCCCCGCCCTTAATGGCCCACGAGCTTGATATCGATATCATGATACCATTCCTAGACCTTGTAAGCTCTATCGTGGTATGTCGGTTAAAAGGCGAGTCTCCCATTGTTCCTTATGATTTCAGATTTTCACGTTTCATTACTCATGGGATTTATATATTTATGCATGTTCTAAAGAAAGTTTTACTCAATGTTTAGCTTTACTTATAAATATCAGGTTTTAGCTTTGCGTCAATCGATTCAGTTATGATGTTATGAAGCTATGTCATGTTAGGTTATAAAGAGATCATGATTTCAGAAAGAATGCATGCATGCCCTACTCTCAGATTCTTAATGTTTATGTTTGGATTATGCATTGTCTCTAAATGATGTTACTTATGTTAGCGGTTTTACTTACCTTACATACTCAGTACATTCCACGTACTGACTGCATACTCTATGTTGTATCATTTCATGATACAAGATCCGACTCTTAGGTTCAGCCATGCTAATAATTCGATTTCTGAGATTGCATTGGTCGTGTTAGTGAATCATCTCCCGAGGACTAGAATATTCAGTTTTTCTTATATGCACTTCAGTTTTAGTTCTGTTGAGTTAATTGGGGTCTTGTCCCATCAACTCGTCACGTTTAAAGGCTATTAAGACATATGTATGTGTTCAACTTTAGATTATGCTTCCTGATGTTATGTTTAAGTTCAAACTTCCGCTATGATTCTAATGTTGATTATTCCGTTTCTTTGAATGAGTTAGATGTATGCTCATGCCATGGGTCGACTTGGGGTCTCTCGGGGCTCCTTGTCCCGTGTTACGATCCAAGCCTCCTTTCGGGTCGTGACAAACTTGGTATCAGAGCTATAGGTTTGAAGTGTTCTAGGGTTTCTAAAATCCATGTTAAGTAGAGTCTTTTTCATGGGTGTGAAGCGCAACACACTTATGACGAAGAGGCTACGAGACATTTAGGAAATATTTCCTTCTTTCATGATCTATGTCATGCGATGAAAACTCTTTCTATCTTGCTAATTCGTGCAATTCATGATTGCAGAATCATGGATCCTCGAAGAATGAATGGTAGGAGAAATAGGAATGGTGAAGGACACGAGGAAGGCAATGGGAATGGGCACCAGCAGGCCCCACCAGTTCAGGAGCACCAGGCACTGAAGCCAGTAACCCATGCTGAGTTTCGGGCTGCTATTCATATGATTGCACAGGCCTTGACCGCTCAGGTCAATCAGCAGGCCGTTGCATATGTACTATAAAATGGCAATGCAGCTGCGGCTCGAGTCAGAGACTTCTTGAGGATGAACCCACCGGAGTTCGTTGGGTCTAAGGTGGATGAGGACCCACATGAGTTCATAGATGAGATAGTGAAGATCACCCAAGTCATGGGTGTGAATGGAGTTGAGTGCGTAGAGTTGGTCTCTTACCAGTTGAAAGGGGTTGCACATATCTGGTTTCTTTAATGGAAGGATAGCAGGGTCATCGGAGTAGTTCCATGTTGCATTTCTAGACTGGTTCTTCCCTCGTGAGATGAGGGAGCTGAAGGCAGCTGAGTTCGTGAATTTGAAGCAAGGGAAAATGATTGTACAAGAGTATTCCCTTGAGTTTAATCACCTATCGAAATATGCCCCAGAGTTGGTAGCCAATCAGAGGGCTCGGGTGAGAAGGTTCATGCATGGAGTAGAAGGGTATTTGGACAAGGATTGTACGACTGCTATGCTCCACCAGGACATGGATTTACCATGGATAGTGTTGTATGCCCAGTAGATGGAGGAGACACATCTGAGTAAGAGGGAGACCAAGAGCACAAGGACCGACGACCACAGGTTCTCCCAATCAAGGTCAGGTGGTGGGCACAGACAACAGGCTCACCAGAGATTATTAGATCTAGGATCTTCGACATTGAGTGTGCCATCCAAGCCTAGACATGAACAGAGAGAGTGAGCATCAGGCTTGAGGGGTCAAAGCAGCAGACCCGCATATTCAAGCATCCCAACTTGTCGTAGATGTGGTCGGGGGCATACAGGCCAGTGCTTGGTAGGTTCAGGTGCTTGTTTTGGGTGTAGGAAGCCCGGATCCATGCTTAGAGATTACCCAACAACGAGACAGGATCAGGTTGGGGGTTGAGGCCCAGCTTCTAGTTCATCCCCTCCCGCACGCTCAGCCCATCAGGGGGCATCGACTAGCACAGTTGGCGGCCAGCGCTAGAACAGATTCTATGCTTTAGCATCCCACAAAGAGTAGGAGGTCTCCTCAGATGTAGTCACTAGTATCTTACGAGTTTTCCATACTGATGTTTATTCTTTGCTAAGGGGCTACCTTGTCTTTTGTGACACCTTATGTGGACAGTAGCTTCGGAGTTAGTCCTGAAGTCTTTACAGAACCCTTCTCAATTTTTACTCTAGTAGGTGACTTAGTTATAGCTAGACGGGTGTATAGAGGTTGCCCAGTCTCAGTCCTTTAGAAGGTTATCTCAACAGATTTGATAGAGTTAGTTATGACCGACTTTAATGTTATTCTCGACGTGGATTGGCTATTTGCATGCTATTCTTCAGTTAATTGTAGAACCCGGGCAATAGAGTTTAGATTTTCTGGTGAGCCAATCTTAGAATGGAATGGTAGTTCAGCTGTGCCTGTAGGCCATTTCATTTCCTACCTTAAGGCCAGAAAGATGATTTCTAAGGGTTGTGTGTACCATCTAGTTAGGGTTAAGGATGTTGAGTCTGAGACCCCGACTATCCAGTCAGTTCCAGTAGTACGTGAGTACCTAGAGGTCTTCCCATATTATTTACTGGGAATCCCTCCCAAGCGGGAGATCGATTTTGGTATTGACCTTCTTCCCGACACGCAACCTATATCTATCCCTCCTTAAAGGATGGCTCCAGCCGAGCTAAAGGAGTTTAAGGATCAGTTGAAGGACCTATTAGACAAGGGTTTCATTACACTGTGCAAGTCTACATGGGGTGCACCAAATCTCATTGTCCGAAAGAAGGATGGTTCCCTTCGAATGTGCATTGATTATCAGTAATTGAACAAAGTCACCATCAAGGACAGGTATCCTCTACCCAATACTAATGATTTATTTGACCAGCTTCAAGGTGCCAAGTGTTTCTCAAAGATAGATCTCATATCCAGATACCATCAGCTTAGAGTTTGGGAGAGTGACATCCCGAAGACATCCTTCAGGACGCGGTATGGTCATTATGAGTTTGTAGTTATCTCTTTTGGACTAACGAATGCTCCTGCAACTTTTATGGATTTGATGAACAGGGTGTTCACGTCGTACCTGGACATGTTCGTGATTGTGTTTATTAACGACATCTTAATATACACTCGGAGCGAGGAGGAGCATGCCGCTCATTTGAGGTAGTTCTTCGGACTCTCAAGGATCGTCAATTATATGCCAAATTCAGCAATTGTGAGTTTTGGTTAAACTCCATAGCATTTTTGGGCCATGTGGTAGGGAATAAAGGTAGATTCTCAGAAGATCGAGGCAGTGAAGAATTGGCCTAGACTGGTGAATCCTTCAGATATTTGGAGTTTATTGGGTTTAGGTGGCTACTATCGGAGGTTTGTTGAGGGTTTCTCATCTATTGCAACACCTTTGATTAAGTTGACTCAAAATAAGGTGAAATTCCAATGACCGGAGGCTTGTGAAAAGAGCTTCCACGAGTTGAAGACTCAACTTACCTCAGCACCGGTGTTAACTCTCCCAGAGGGTACTGATGGGTTCATGGTGTATTGTGATGCTTCGAGAATCGGACTCAGGTGTGTATTGATGCAGCGCGGGAGAGTGATAGCATATACCTCTAGATAGTTGAAAGTCCATGAGAAGAATTACCCGACCCATGATCTTGAATTGGCCGTGGGGGTGTTCACATTGATGATATGGTGACATTATTTGTATGGGGTCCACGTAGATGTGTTTACTAACCATAGGATCTTACTATATGTGTTCACTCAGAAGGATCTCAATCTTCGACAAAGGAGGTGGTCGGAACTACTCAAGGACTACGATATGAATGTCCTTTACCATCTTGGTAAGGCAAATGTGGCAGCGGACGCACTTAGTAGACTCTCTATGGAGAGTGTGTCCCATGAGGATGAGGGGAAGAGGGAGCTGGTGAAAGATGTGCATCGACTTACAAGGTGGGAGTTAGGTTGGTCTACTCGACCGATGGCGGTGTTGTTGTGCAGAACGGATCAGAATTTTCCTTGGTGACTGATATGAAAGCTAGAAAATATGATGACCCGATTTTGGTAAAGTTTAATGAATCTATTCAAAGTCAGAATGTGAAGGTCTTCTCCCAAGGGGGAGATGGTGTGCTTCGGTACTAAGGTCGCTTATGTGTTCCAAATGTGGACGAATTGAGGAGCCGGATGTTGCATGAGGATCATGGATCCAGGTATTCTATCCATCTAGGTGCCACCAATATGTACCATGACTTACGAGAAATTTATTGGTGGGATGGCATGAAGAAGGATATTGCAGAATTCGTAGCCAAGTGTCCGAACTGTCAGCAAGTAAAGGTTGAGCATCAAAGGCCGGGAGGCATACTTAAGGATATCAGCATTCCCACTTGGAAGTGGAAAGAGATTAACATGGACTTCGTAAGAGGACTACCTCGTACTCATCGACAATATGATTCCATTTGGGTTGTGGTAGACAGGTTGACCAAGGATGCTCATTTTCTACTGGTTAAGACCGCGGATTCAACAGAGGATTATGCAAACTATATATCTGGGAGTTGGTCCAATTGCACGGAGTGCCCTTACCAATCATTTCGGATGAAGGTACTCAATTTACCTCTCAGTTTTGGAGGTCATTTCAAAAAGGGCTTGGTATGCGGGTTAAGCTCAGTACAACATTCCACACGCAAATGGATGGTCAAGAGGAGTGGACAATACAAACTCTCGAGGAAATGTTGAGGGCATGCATGATTGACTTCGAGGGTGGTTGGGATGATCACCTGCCCCTGATCGAGTTTGCCTACAATAACATCTATCACTCTAGTATTCAGATGGCGCCGTTAGAGGCTCTCTATGGGAAAAGATGTAGATAGACTATCGGATGGTTTGAGGTTGGTGAGTCGGCAATGATAGGGCTGGATTCGGTTCATGAAGCAATGGAGAAGGTTTAGTTGATAAGAGATAGGTTGAAAACTGCCCAGAGTCGCCAAAAGTCATATGCGGACGTGAGAAGAAGGGAATTAGAATTTGAAGTCGATCACTGGGTGTTTCTGAGGGTGTTTCCCATGAAGGGTGTAATGTGGTTTGGGAAGAAAGGGAAACTTAGTCCTCGCTATATCGACCCATAATGGATAGCGAGATGTGTTTGCAAGGTGGCTTCTGAGTTGGAGTTTCCTTCAGAATTAGCTTCTGTGCATCTTGTGTTTAATGTGTCACTTTTGAAGAAGTGTTTGAGTGATCCAGCTCTAGTTGTTCCAGCGGACGGCATTGGTTTGAGAGACAGCCTTAGCTATGAGGAGGTTTCGGTGGAAATATTGGATCGTCAGGTTCGAAGGCTAAGGAACAAGGAAGTAGCTTTAGTTAAAGTGTTATGGAGGAAACATGTTGAAGGAGCTATGTGGGAAGCCGAAGCGGATATGATGGCTAGATACCCGCATTTATTCTCTATCGGCCCAGTTTCAGCTTGAGGTATCAGTTTTGCACTCAGACTCTATTTAGTTTTCATATGTAGTTCATATGCGCAGGTTTCTTTTATGTATATGGATGTGTGTATGATTCGTTAATTCAGTTCGGCCGTGTAGTTTGAATCGAAGGTAGTCTTTCCGTCAGTTTTCGATTTAAATGATCAGTATTTGAATATGATAATTGCATCTCTCTGCTTTTCAGTGTATTTTCCAACCTTTGAGGATGAATGTTCCCAAGGGGGAGATATTGTTATTGCTTGGAAGCCCAAAGAATATCCTCGGGAGTTGAAATAGAGGGATGTTGAAATTTGGCACCAGGTACAGAACGAGTCGTGGGGAGACTCGTGAGGTTAACCCACGAGTTGTGATGTGACTTGTGGGGAAGGCCATGGAATGAATTTGAAGGCTTGAGAAGAGAGACCCCACGGGCATGACCATGACTCATGGTAGGCCCCACGAGTCGTTAGGTCAATTGTGGGGAGGGGAATTAAGAAAAAAAAAGGAAAAAAGGGCAGTGGACTTGACGGAGGGTCCTCACATGTCGTGGTTAGTCCCCATGATTCGTGGGGTGAGTCGTGATCAAGCATGGATTAAATTTTGTCGAGGAAAGGAAGTGTACATCATGGATGGTGACCATGAGTCGTAGTCACCAGTAACGAGTCATTAGGCTGCCTGTGAAGATCCCACAAGATCAAATGAAGCAGTGTAGTTAACGGACGACTGCTGATATGCCATGATTTTATGGCACTTTCGACGCTTAAAACTAAGAAGTTATGCACATTCCAGGTATGTTTATACGGGTATAAGTATTTTGTGCGTAATGTGTAGGAAAACAAGTCTGGAAGTGAATTTGGTCAAATTAATGCAGAAAACAACTGAAGGGTGACTGCTGGACACTTAACAAGTCGTTGGCAGGAGGCATGATCTGTCACTTGAGGTGTGGGAAAAAGATGAAGTTTTGAAGAAGTGAAACAGTGCACTTGACGTGTTCGAGGAATGACTCGTTACATCTGGTAATAAGTCGTGAGGTCAACCGTTAGGCTTTGAAGAGAAAATTTCAACCAAGTGTCCAGTGAAGTTGACGACAGACATCATGAGTCGTCACGTAAAGGAATGACTCGTTGGCAGGCCACTGGAGCTATCCATGAAGTGCACTGTATTTTCGTAGGAGTCAGTCCACGAGTGACCTAACGACTCGTGATTAGGCACGACGAGTCGTTAGGTGACCCATTTCCAAGCCTGGGTATGATGCTAAGGATGACTGATTTAAGCAAGGAACGACTCGTCAGAGGACTAAATGATTCGTCACCTAGCCTGTTGCCATTTCCGACCTAGTTTCCAGATTTATTTAGGAAAAGGATTTCTTTGAACTATAAATACCCAATTAGGCTTATTTTTTAGAAGACGATCTTCTGGAAGGATTTTTAGCCAATATTGAGAGAGGATCTTGAACGATATTGTGAGGATATTCTTGAGAGAATTTTCATACAACTGTTCTTGATTCAAGACACGAAAGTAACATTGGAATTTTATTCAATCTACTTGGTTTTTATTCTACAATAATTTGTAATTTGAAATTATGATTTCTTCTATATTTTGTGATTGCAATAACACAAACATGGGTAGCTAAACCCATAAACTAGATTTGTGGGAACCAAGATGAATTAACACACATAGGTAAAAATACTTAGTGATTCTTCAATGTAGTTTTATGTATGTATTGTTTTCCCTTCGTTTTGATTGATTCTAGATGGTTGCAAACTTTAGGACTTGCCTTATTCATACTTACTAGATCAATGGGGTAAAGAATGGGAAAAGGGATTAACAACGGAGATTTGAGGCTACCAATCCTCATCTAATAGCTTGAACTTATCCGGGGATAGGTAATCCGATATTAAGGATAAGGGTCAACTAAAGTACACCTGTATACAGACCAAGTTGCGTGGTGAAAATCATCTAGATAGGGGACCAACGATTTGGGTGAACCTAACTTACAAATATTGCATGTTAAACACCGGAATAGATCACTAGTGTATAAGCCTTGTGGTGATGAAATCCTTGGGAACACAATCCTTGTTACACCCCGTAAGTTTCTAATGTTTAGTCGGCCTATTTGTATGTTGATTGAGAGTTTTAGAGTACCATACGTACGAGGAAAGGGCCCTGGGAAAGGCCAAACGGATTCCAAGTCGGGATTTCACGGGAGGAGGACGAACCAAGCTGCCCAGAGGGGCAAAGTGGAACGGATCAGCTCCTCTACGTTAGCCAACGAGGCACGGAGGAGAATCAGCGCGATGGGCAGAGTGCCACATTGCCTTGTCTGCTGCCTCAAGTATATAAAGTCCTTACCCTTAGAAGTTAGATTTTTTTCATATGACTTCGTCCAGAACAGAGGGAAACCGAGAAAAACATTTAATAATCGTCCGATTACGCCGCTAAACACCGTCCAAATCCAAATTAACTCCGGGTATTGAAGTATAAAGCTGCAGGGAGCATCTCTGCGGAGTTATTTTTGTAAAATACGCACGACAAATAGTTGTCCCGCCGAGCCTAAGTTGATGGAATTGTTTCAAACTAGTGTCAATATGATCACGTGCCTAAAGTAAGTATTTCTCCCTTCTAGATTCCCGCGAAATTACGAGTTTTCAATCATCTTTCGATAGGTTGAAATATAGTTACTACATATATATAAAGTTATTGTTTTCTTCAAATTCAGTAACAAAGTTGGCCCTATTCTTCCATTAATATGATTATAGTTGAGAAGGGCAGTTGAATACAAGCTGATACTCATCAGTTAGTCAGAAAACGGCGAACGAGGTATATAAGGCTTAACTCTCAGCAAGTATCCTTGTCGTACAGTGTTACGACTTATGTTCTACAATAGAAATAATGATCTCAGACGCTGCAGACGGTTGCTACCATTAGATTGTAATTCGATATGTTGTAATTATCTTATTGATATACATATATAAATATCAGATATGTTGAGAGTAACTGCTAATAGGGATTACAGTTACATAAATTCTAGTTAGCTGCCAATAAACATATACAGATCGTACTGCAGGACCCCTCGCTAAAAGAGAGAAGGTTAAATGTGATTCGTGTTGTGAACGCTATAGAAACTCTTTTAGTTCTCAATTTATTGTGATGGTAGACTTATATGTTTGTTGTCAGGCCTAGACTTCAAAAGCTCGTAAGAGTTATTGGCCTGAATCAGTTAGTTAAACAGTATGGGCGCAGTTAGGCTGTCTAACGACCAGTTGGCACCTGTATTGGCAGGAAAGCATCCCTAGAGGTCATTGACTTTATCGCACGTTCCAGAACCATAAATAGAGACAGAATAGGTATATTCTAGAGTTAGCTACACCAGGGTTCTCCAGTGTATTGAGTGATCGGCCACCATCCCTTTAGCCTTATCAGTGATTGTAAGTCTTAGTCGACCTAGAAATTATCATGTAGGACGCCCAGCAAGCCAGCCTAGTCGTCCAAGTCAGATAAACCCGTGGGTACCCCAAGGAGGGGTCCACATYAGTAGTCAGTGACGGGAAAGCACCGTAGCCGRTTCTTGTAAGGTATTCAAGTATAGAGTGCCAGGAGAGGGCCAGTTTATATAGAATTGCCTATAAGATTGAGAATTGCCCAGAACAGTAATATAGATCCGAGTGGATTCAGACAAGGCCTAAGGAGTCAGTAGTACTCTGCTAGTATAGTGTTAACCACAAGTTAAGGAGATCGGTAAGATCCCTGTGAATAACCAGGGTGTCGATCGCGTAAAGGAAAGTTCAACCAAGCCCAACCTTGTAGTTGTTTAATTAGAAGAATAAAGTAGTTAGCTATCCGCAACCCCAAAGTTATTGATGAGTTGTAGATGTCTGAGTAGGACATTCAGAGTATTGTTAGGACACTTTAGACCTCGCTCTATTCATCCCAGACTATTAGAGATCATGATCACTATCAGGATCCTCTGATCAAATATGAGCACATGGTGTGCCTGCAGACATCCATACAGATTATCCCAGAAGCGAGTAGCATTAGCATGAGGCCCAAAAGGTCAGATACGCTCTCTTTATACAAATATATTGATGTGTCAGTATATTACCTAGGTTGGGGTTGCCCTCAGTTAGAGGCCTTCCATGACCACCCCAGGGTTAATAGCTGTGTTGCTCGCCAGCTAGGGGCGAGGATACGTCACTCTACGGAGTGGCATGTTGTCCGCAAAGGACAAAGATGGTGATCCAGATCCTCATATGCCGTGGTTGGCTTTATACAGACCCCCGCTGAGCGTTTATGCTCGGAGTGTAGATATCAGGAGTCCTCCGAACTCAGACACAGCTATAGTTCAAGGGCCAAGCGGGCCCAGTTGTAGACCCAGGGGACCGACAGGTTAGCTACAGTACCAGTAGAGTTGTAGACACCTGAGTAGGGGTATATAGATTGAGATGTGCTCGCCAGGACTTATGGGGGCCTGAACGAGTTATTCCATGCTGATTGCACCTCCCGGCTTATGGGGCCAGGTGGGGTTCTTGTATAAATTCTTGTCTGCTAGCGTGCAGTCTTAGCTTATGTACATGTAGTATCAGTTAGATGCAGATTACGAATTAACAGACATACAGGTTAACCTTTCAACTCTTCTATTTATTTACTTCTAGTCCTATTTAGCTTATCTATTGCCTTATATATTCGGTACATATTGTACTGACACCCTCTTCTGGGGCGCTGCATTACTTGCCTACAGGTGTAGATAGATGAGGAACAGGTCCCTTGTAGTTCCAGTCAGCCGTATAGAGTTGTCATCTCCCCTTTTTCGGAGCTTTTGTGATAGAGGTTTATTTATTTTGTTTGTACAATATGGGTAGGTCGGGGCCCTGTCCTGACCATCTTATTACTCCTAGAGGCTTGCAGATTGTGTTACTTCTCTTTGGTTAGATATTATCGGTCGTGTGTGGCCCATATGTGCTTTAGATGATGTGTGTTGGCCGTGTGGGGCCCTGTTTAGGTCTTGACTGGCGGCCTTGTTAGCCCGCATAGAACTCCTTATGATTGTTTGTCTTTGGGTAGCTGTTTACTGTCACATGGGCGATAGGCCTTGTCAGTAAAGGGTTGTATTTACAACCGCTATATAGTCCATTGTTTTCTTGATTCCAGTGTTAGAGTCAGCCTGCACCAGAGGTGCTTAGGCTCAGTCAGCTTAGCAGTTCAGGTCCTAGTAGGGCACCAGGTGCCAGTCATACCTCCAAAGGTGGGGTGTGACAATCCTAGTCTAGTCGTAAATTGAATACAAACCAACCTTGATAAAAGCATTCATTAATTTTACTTTTATTATTATTCTATATTTTCCCTCCTTTGGAAATAAGTAAATCAATAGTAATAGTTATTCGCATTAACCTAAGTTCTTACCATATTCCCTGTGGGATCGACTTCAACCTTTGTTGGGTTCTATATTTGACAATTGACCGCTTATATCTCAATTGCAAGGTATAATTTTGGCAGCATCAAATTTTGGCGCCGTTTCCGGGGAATACAACTAAGGCTTTTTAATTGTGTTAACTTTACTATTGGTTAATGTTTCCTTTGAATGTTTTTCTTTATTTTTGTTTTTTTGTACTTAACAGGTCTAGCCCATGGAGGAGTGTTTGTTTCTTGATGATTTAGCATCCATTCTGATGGGCAATGAGGCTGAGGAGATTCATGGGAGTGAGAAGATCGTGAATGCACTTGATGGCATAGGGTCATATTCTTACGCATCAAAGAAGATCGATCTTGATTTAAAAAATTGGGTGACTCCACCAGCCAAGCCATCTATTGAGGAGCCTCCTACGTTGGAGCTCAAAGCACTCCCATCCCATTTACAGTATGAATTCTTGGGAGCCGGTAACACTTTACCGGTTATTATGGCAGCTGACCTGGAGGAATGGCAAGTGGAGACTTTGGTCTCCATCTTGAAGAGATACAAAAAGGCTATTGGGTGGACCATTGCAGATATTATTTGAATCCTAGTCGATATTTGCACTCACAAGATCCATCTAGAACCAGATTGAGTTCCAAGTATTGAACATCAGCATAGGTTGAACCCACCTATGCAAGAGGTGGTCAAGAAGGAAATCATAAAGTGGTTGGATGCAGGTGTGGTCTATCCGATTACAGACAGCAAATGGGTGAGCCCAGTCCAGTGTGTACGGAAAAAGGGAGGAATCACAGTGGTCCCAAATGCAAACAATGAGATCATTCCCCTAAGACCAGTCACCGGTTGGAGAGTATGCATGGATTACAGAAAGCTGAACCGATGGACGTAGAAAGACCACTTTCCGATGCCATTCATGGACCAAATGCTAGACAGACTTGAAAGTAGAGGATGGTATTATTTCCTTGATGGTTATTCGCGGTATAATCAGATTTTTTATATCCCTTGAATACCAAGAGAAGACCACATTCACTTGTCCATATGGTACATTTGCGTTTAAGAGGATGCCGTTCAGATTATGCAATGCACCTGCCACTTTTCAGCGTTGCATGACATCCATTTTTTTACATGGTGGAAGACATCATTGAAGTCTTTATGGATGACTTTTCTGTGGTGGATGACTCAATCGAGGATTGTCTGGCCCATTTGAGCAAGGTGCTTCAGAGATGCGAAGAGACAAATTTGGTTCTTAACTGGAAAAAGTGCCATTTCATGGTCAAGTAGTGCTGGGTCACAAGATTTCGGGCAAGGGTATGGAGGTAGACCGAGCCAAGATTGAGGCCATTGCTAGTCTGCCACCTCTAATTTCATTGAAAGGTGTTCGAAGCTTTTTGGGCCATGCAGGGTTCTATAGAAGATTCATCAAGGACTTCTCCAAAATTGCACATCCATTGTGTAAGATACTCGAGAAGGAGGTGAAGTTTGTTTTTTACAAGTCATGTCTAAAGGCGTTCAAATGTTTGAAAGAAAGATTGACCACGACCCCCATTATCGTGGCACCTGACTGGTCTTTGCCTTTTAAAGTGATATGTGATGCTAGCGGTATGGCCCTAGGAGCTGTGTTGGGCCAAAGGCGTGAAAAGATTTTTCATCCAATTTATTATGCAATCAAGGCTCTTAATGCAGCTCAGAAAAATTATAATGTGATAGAACAGGAGCTGCTAGCTGTAGTTTTTGCATTCGAGAAGTTTCGGGCATACTTTCTCCGAACCAAGGTGATAGTCCACACAGACTATGCAACTTCGAGATATCTGATGGCAAAGAAAGAGGCCAAGCCACTGTTGATTCAATGGGTTTTGCTGTTACAAGAGTTCGAGTTTGAGGTAAAAGACCGGAAAGGGACTGAAAATCAGGTTGTAGACCACTTATCTAGATTAGAGCCTGATGCAACACTTAAAAATGAGAATGATATAGATGACGCATTTACAGACGAGCAGGTTCTAGCAGCATCCCAAGATCTCATCCCATGGTTCGCAGACTTTGCTAATTATCTGGTAAGTGATGTTGTACTGAAGCACTTATCTTTCCACCAGAGAAGAAAGTTTATATTCGATGTGCATAAATTCTTCTAGGATGAGCCCTACTTATTCCACATATGTGCTAATGGGGTTATTCGAAGATGCATGCCCGAGGTAGAGATGCTAAGTATATTATAGGCCTGCCACTCATTCCCTGTTGGAGGCCACCACAGCAGGATCCGCACAGCCCACAAAATTCTACAATGTGGGACTATTGGCCAACCATTCACCAGGATGCACACGATTTTGAAAATGCATGTGATGCATGTCAAAGACAAGGAGGCATATAACGGAGGCACGAGCATCCTGTAACTCACATCCTCGTTATTGAGCTATTTAATGTATGGGGCATTGAAGCAGTTGCTCTGCCAAACAATGAAGGGAAGAGTGTCACGGCGTTCTTGAAGCGAAATATATTTGCAAGATTCGGGACCCCCAAAGCTATCATTAGTGATAGGGGTTCGCATTTCTGTAACCGGTTGTTTCGCTCTTTATTGGAAAATATGGGGTCAAACATAAGGCGGCCACACCCTATCATCCGCAGTCTAGTGGGCAGGTTGAAGTCACCAACAAAGAGATAAAGACTATTTTGGCAAAGAATGTGAATGCAAACCGGACAGTTGGGCAAGAAAGATAGATGATTCTTTATGGTCCTATCGGACCGCCTTCAAAACTCCTATAGGTATGTCTCCATATCAGCTTGTTTATGGTAAAGCATGTCATCTCCTGGTCGAACTTGAGCATAAAGCTATGTGGGCGCTCAAGAAGTTGAATCTGGATTGGAACGAAGTTGCGAACTTGAGGCTTGATCAGTTGAATGAGTTAGATGAATTCTGTTTGAAAGCCTATGAGAATTCTAAAATTTACAAGCTAAGAATGAAAATTTAGCATGACCGGGAAATCGAGAAAAAAGAATTTAGTTCGGGCGATATGGTACTGTTGTTTAATTCTATACTTCGGTTGTTTCCTAGAAAGCTGAAGTCTAAGTGGTTGGGACCTTATTGAGTGGTTCAAGTATTCTTTTATGGGGCAATCGAATTGGAAAACCAGGAAGGAAAGTTGTTCAAGGTAAATGGTAAGCGGGTAAAAGCTTATTTGGGGAGAAGCGAAGAACTCAAACTGGTAGACCTGTGGATTATGAGTGAAGTCTGAGTAGTCAAGTGACTTGCATCGTTCCGCGACGTTAAATCAGGCATTGCATGGGAGGCAACCCATGGAAGTTTTTTGGTGAAGTCTGAGTAGCCAAAACACCCACGTCGTGCCGCGACATTAAATCAAGCACTTGTTGGGAGGCAACCCAAGTTGTAAATGTAAGAAAAAGTAAGTGTTTACATTTGTTGATGGGTGAAGGTAAATAAGATGGAAAATCTGAAGTTGGAACCAAAAACTGGAACTTCAGTTCTGGTGTAGAAAAATCACAGAATGAGTCGTTGTCTGACTTGATGACTCATTTAGCGATTCGTGAAGAGAACTGCAGAAAACAGGGGAGCAATGGGTGACTTCACGAGTCGTTTCTCCAAGGAATGAATCGTTTAATCCCCCATCAGGTACACTAGATCAAAATTTGAACTTAAAAGAAAATGGGTGATAACGGTTCACTTAATGAATCGTTGGGAAACCAAACGAGTCATTATGTGACCCGTCCTGAAGCTACAATAGGCCAAGGACCACGACTCGGGAAACGACTCATTAGGTAACACCACGAGTCATTACGTGAGTCGTTAGGTCCCAGGTAAGTTAACTTAACCCGACCCATGACTGCAACTGGGAGAAGTTTCAAAATTAAATCAAAGAACCCAATTTCATTTGACACTCCCCATTAAACTCACACACATTCAAAGCTTTGAATTTCCCTCTTCTCTTCTCCTTCTTCCTCACTCAACCTCATCAATACCACCATTGATAAATCATCACTGCACAAACACTCACAGAAGCACACTCACAACTGATATTGCACTCCATCTCTGATAACTTAAAATTGTAAGTGATCTTCCCCACACAAAAACTTTGAATATTTTTTGCATTCCATCAAGAAATTTCAAAGACCCATGTATGAGCTAGTTTGAATGTTCTTCTATTTACATTGTGTTTGTACGTTCCTTGTGATGTATATAAACCATCTGAAAAATAAAAAATTGATTTTCGATCATGTAGTCACCTGGGTTGATTTTTAATTGAAGTTCTGTCTGTGGAATTGAAAACTGGAAAGAGGAGGAAGATGAACAAGAACTCCTAAGCACGAGCCACATCACGAGTTGTTGGGTCGCCAAACAGCTCGTCATGTAGCTTGTGTTGAGTGGGAAAATTGAACTGCTGAGGCAGTGTACTTAACGAGTGACCTAACGACTAATTGCCTATGGTAACGACTCATTGGGATCAATCGTCAAGTACACTAGACCGATTTGAAAAATGTCCAACCTTGGGTAATGAGTGACTTCACGAATCGTTTCCAGAGGCAACGACTCATTTAGTCACCCATCAGGACCACTAGCACCAGCTAAAAAAATATTTTTTGTTTCATCTTTTCTTGTGTACTAACATTGTTTCCACAGGTACAATGGCTCCACGAGGTACACCAAAGAAGGGTCAAACCAAAAAGCAGGTACCTGAGCGCAGTCAACCATCATACCGAAGGCTGCAAAATGATCCATCCTCCTCTAAAGAGTCGAGTGGCTCTGAAGAGGAATATGAGGTATCGGAGGAGAAGCTGGTGAGGAGGACGACCGGGGCTAGGGCTCAACAAGTTTCAAATCCGACAGCCCTGGTCGATACTCCCACTCCACTAGCAAGAGATCCGCCCAGCCGCACTAATGAAAGCGCTAGGGTTGCTGCTGGACTTGTTCTGGAGGCTCCCAAAGCTGGGCACAATACAGAGAGAGTTGATGAGTCGCATGCCCAGTGAGGGGACTCGAACAATGAGCTGATTGAGACATCAAACACATCAAATGAGAAAATGTGAGGAGATGGTGTGTCCATGGCATGTGGGCTATATACAATCGGGATATTTCTCCCAATGAACAAGGCAATCTGAAGCGGAGCATTTACGAGGAGCTGAGGCTACTAACTACAGGGCTTAAATATCTACCAGAGCTTTAGAAAGTATTTGAAAAATACAGGTTCGGGTGCTTGACCGAGCTGTCAGGTAGTTACAACCCATGCCTGGTCCGAGAGCTTTATGTAGCATATGCAACCATGTTGCAGCGGTGGACACTAGGAGGCCAGGATTGGAAGAAGCGGCCTGCATTGAATCAAGTGATGGTGCGCAAGACTTCAATTGATATATCTGAGGAGATGATTTCTAGGATATTGTATGGGCCAGATTATTGTGCCCCGACGAACATGGCAGAGTTTGATCATAGGCTCTCTGAGCTGAGGAAAGTCAAAACAAAGAAGTTGAATAGTAGGAAACAGATACAACATCATTGCCACAAAGGGGCTGTTAGTTGAATGGCTACATGGTACTAATTCATAGATAAAGAAGGTCACATTGAACTTTCAAGAGAAACTTTGGTGGTCACTGGTGAGGAATAGGTTGGTAGCAACAAGTAATGACAATATACTCTCACCCTACAGAGCAACACTGGTAGCCAACATAATGGAGGTGTATGCAATCAATTTCCCACTGTTCATCGTTGAAGAGATTCGAGAGCGGGCTATAAATGATGGTACGATGATTCCCTTCCCTTTCTTGATTGATAGACTTTGTCGGGAGTCTCGAGTGCTAGAATTGCCATCAGTTGATCAGGGAGTGATGGTATAGAAGATTATCGATATTGGGCCAATTAGAGATGATACAAACCCGGTATAGAGGATCCATTGGAGTGACCATAATGGTAGAGGCATTTGGCAGCGGGATGTAGACTGATGCAACATAGTTCGTTGAGTTAACGGCGGAGCCTATTGAGGGCAGAGAGATAGGTAGCCAGGCTGAGGTTACAAATGCAGTGGATGCCTCCACACCAACCGACATTCTTGAGTCATCATCTACGGCAACAACATCCAAACAATAAGTCACACCTCCACGATCCAGCACAGCCGGCCTAGTCACGGTCTCACAGGAGTTTTTGGTTGATATGGCTAGGTGGCTAGCTAAAGCAGAAAAGCAGCAGGCACACACGGCTCTACAGGTCAAAGTCTTGATAGAGCAGGTTAAGCCATGGGTGTCAAAGGAGTTAGAGACATTTTCCAGTTTGGTGCATGGGCAACTGGACGCTTTTGAGAGAAGGATGGACAAGCGCCTTGCACAGTTACAGGTGCCGGAGTTATCGAGATGGTACTCAGAGCTTGGAGCATTATGATTCGAGGTGGGGGACTTGGTCGCATGATAGGTGGCTGCGGTACCTCCACCAGGACTCCCCATGATCGATGATGAGTTTGAAGAGGAGCTACCACCTATTTTTGATTTCATCACGGAGGAGCAGGCGGCGCATGACAAGGGGAAGAGGCCTCGTGAGGAGGCAAGTGATGATGTTGATGCATCTTTGCTCCGTTACCAAAAATGGGAGCAGAGTGAGATGGAGAGAGCGCTGCACGAATCAAGAGAGGAGGCTCGACTGAGAGCCGAGACTGAGGCAGGGAGAGCTCGTGGAGAAGGAGCGAGCTCAGTTGGATATGAAAATGCACCAGGTTAAGCCGGCAATATTGGAGTTGATGTTGGAGGTGTATCTACACCCTCCACCGACCAGGTAGCTGACACCTAGGTTGTACAAGTATGTTTCCTATTCCCTTGGTTCTTTTCTTGTACATATATGCGCCGAGGACGACGCATGCTTTTTTGATGGGGGTGGGGAGGGATACCTGTGCAGTCGATTTTGCTAAACATAACCCGAGGGTTTTTCTTGCCGAATATCTTTTCCCTTGGGTGTTCCATATCTAGTCAACCAACATATTTAGGATGTTATTTTGTTTTTTTTATTTTCGTGTGTTAGTCGGAAGAAATTTAGGAAAACTGAAAGCAGTCAAGAGTTAAAATTGTTTGATATTTTGATCTTTGATGATTTGATACCCCTCCGGAAAAAAATTTGTATAGGCATATGTGAGAGTTGACAATCATGACCTTTGTGAATCCTTGCATGGTATTGGAACTGTGAACTTGTTTACCATTGTATGGCTATACATGAACTAGATATTAGTAGAATTGATGATGTTGACCTGTTCTAGGTGTGAAGTGAGGTTTAATAGCTTAATTCAGTTGTGTGTGTCAATCTAGAACTTGCCTGGTCAGTCGTACCGGGATAGAGGATAAGAAACTAGGAAAGGATCATAGGCCATTTTTGATGTATGAGTCAACTTTAGCCTAAAATCCCTAGCAAATTGAATAAAATCCCTTGATCCAAATGTTTGAGCTTAAATTGACCTTTCTTTTCATTTTCACCAATTCACCTGCCTGATTTTATTATGAATGAACCTGTTTTGGCCCTGGTCCCTCCTTGGACATTGTGAACTTCAACTCAGACAAATCTACTAAGTTGAGGGTGGCTAAGATAGGGGTGAGTAAGAAGAGTTGGGTGGAAGTAAAGTTGGGTAATGAAAAACAAGGAAAAAGAGCGGGTGTCGTATGCATGATGAAAAGAAAAATTAAAAAAATTGTTGTCAAAAAGCAAGAGAAGAGAAAAGAAAAATAATGTGTGAAATCAATAAGTTTTTGTTGAATAAAAAGTAACTGTATCTGTAGTGTCTAAAGAAAAGGAAAAGGAAAAGCAGAAAAAAAGGAATAAGGGAGAAGATAGAAATAAAGGTGAAAAGTGGAGTAAAAAGGCGTAGTGCCAAGGAGGGTTGAGCTACTAAAATTCATATATACCATACCCAAGCCTGAGCCTATGTTACAAGCCAAGAAAGTCCTATAGTGATCGTAGCTACTTGTCCGAAAACCGAGGTATTGAAAGTAAAGGCAAGCCTATGGTATTGTATGTACACAATTCAAATTTCTTTGTGAGAGTGACTGGATCTTACCTAGTCCCAAGAGAAATATACCAAGATAATCATACATACATGTGTGAGTGTGGGACTTCTTTGAGGTGAGAGCACTTGGTCAACAAAATCGTCTGCAAATTTTCTAGGGCAGTGTTATAGATTTATGTGTGTGGTTGCAGGTGATAGTATTTTGCCATGTTTCGAGTCCTCTGTATTATGGTTGGAAATTTTCATATGCATAGTGTTTTGAGTTGATACGATGATGGAAGGGGTTAGAAAATTTGATTTTGATGTATAAAAATGACTGTTGTAAGCTTCCTAAAATTTTTCTGATTGAAGCGTCGAAGTAGATTATTTTGTTTTGTTTTGTTTTGTTTTTGGCTGAGGACATGAAAAAGTTCTAAGTTGAGGGTGTTGATATTTCATGATTTAACGGCACTTTCGATGCTTAAAACCAAGAAATTATGCACATTCCAGGTATGTTTATATGGGTATAAGGTATTTTGTGCTAAATGTGCAGGAAAATAGGTATGGAAGTGAATTTGGTCGAATTAATGCTGAAAACAACTAAAAGGTGACTGCTAGACACTTAACGAGTCATTGGCAGGAGGCACGACCCGTCACTTGAGGCGTGGGAAAAATATGAAGTTTTGAAGAAGTGAAACAGTGCACTTGAAAAGTGTGAGGAATGACTCATTACATCTGGTAATGAGTCGTGAAGTAAACCGTTAGGCTTTGAAGAGAAAATTTCAACCAAGTGTCCAGTGAAGTTGACGACAGACATCGCGAGTCGTCACGTGAAGGAACGACTCATTGGCAGGCCACTGGAGCTATCTGTGAAGTGCACTGGATTTTCGTAGGAGTCAGTCCACGAGGGACCTAACGATTTGTTCTTAGGCACGATGAGTCGTTAGGTGACCCGTTTCCAAGCCTGGGTATGATGCTGAGGATGATTGATTTAAGTAAGGAACAACTCGTCAGAGGACTGAATGATCCGTCACCTAGCCCGTTGCCACTGCCGACTTGGTTTCCAGATTTATTTAGGAAAAGGATTTCTTTGAACTATAAATACCCAATTTAGGTTTATTTTTTAGTAGACGATCTTTTGGAAGGATTTTTAGCCGATATTGAGAGAGGATCTTGAACGATATTGTGAGGATATTCTTTAGAGAATTTTCATACAATTGTTCTTGATTCAAGATATGAAAGCAACACTGTAATTTTATTCAATCTACTTGGTTTTTATTTTACAATAATTTGTAAGTTACAATTATAATTTCTTCTATATTTTGTGATTGCAATAACACAAACATGAGTATCTAAACCCATAAACTAGGTTTGTGGGAATCAAGATGAATTAACATAAATAGGTAAAAATACTTAGTGATTCTTGAATGGGGTTTTATGCATGTATTGTTTTCCCTTTGTTTTGATTGAATCTTGATAGTTGCAAACATTAGGACTTTCCATATTCTTACTTAACAGATCAAGGGGGTAAATAATTGGAAAAGGGATTAACAACAAAGATTTGAGGCTACCAACTCTCATCTAATAGCTTGAACTTGTCCGGAGATAGCTAATCTGATATTAAGGGTAAGGGTCAACTAAAGTACACCCGTATACAGACCAAGTTGTGTGGTGAAAATCATCTAGATAGGGACCAACCATTTAGGTGAACGTAACTTAACAATATTGCATGTTAAACACCGGAATAGATCACTAGTGCATAAGCCTTGTGGTTATGAAATCTTGGGGAACACAATCCTAGTCTAGTCATAAATTGAATACAAACCAAACTTGATATAAGCATTCATTAATTTTACTTTTGTTATTATTCAATAAATTTCCCCCTTTGGAAATAAGTAAATCAATAGTAATAGTTATTCGCATTAACCTAAGTTCTTTCCATATTCCCTGTGGGATCGACCTCAATCTTTGTTGGGTTATATATTTGACAATCGACCACTTATATCTCAATTGCGAGGTGTAATTTGGGCAACATCAACTCGAGTCATGACCCTCAACAACGAGTCATTAGGTCCTCCGTTTGGACCACCTGGCAGTTATTTTCTGCGAATTTAGTAAGGTCTTTTTCATAATTCCTAAGGCCTCAACTATGAAATTTTGGGTTATGAACAATGACTTTTAAAGGGGTTAAGTTAATTTTAGGCCTTACTCATCGTGCATGCAAGGTGGAAGATTTGAGAGGGTGATCAAGCTAGTGATCTTCAATTTGCTTCAATTTTCTCTTGGGCATCCAAAGAAGTGTTAGAATCGGCTACCAACAGGTATGTAGGGTTATGAATGGGTGATTTATTTCACACCAATGCCCAATTCCTCTCTAAAGTATGAAATTCCTATGTCTAATCTATGGNCTCTCTAAAGTATGAAATTCCTATGTCTAATCTATGGGGTTTTAACCCAAATGCACGATTCTCCTATTTCTATACATGGGTATAATTTGATTATGATTCTACTATTGAATTATGAAGCATGGGCAAATTTTATAATGTTTTCAATTTAAAATCATGATTTTAGTTGTATGAATTAAAAGCCAATGGGTGATATGTTTATGAAAGATGAGATTAGTGATAAATACATGATGATGAGATATTATGATGAAAAGCATGATTTGAAGCTACTCATGTTTACAATTATCTTTTCGATGAGAATTGAGTATTTCTCAGTATGATAAAGCTTTGGGCAATGTCCACATGTTAAGTATGAATGATGATTTTCATGAATTAAGCTTATAGCATTGTTTTGTAGCGAAGACTCCCAATTATATTTTTAGCTTGTGGTATGTTTTGAGTTCAAGTTTTCCTATGTATAGCTTACCGCATGGTTTTGGAGTGAAGGATGCCTATTATGTTTTCATCTTGTGGTATGTTTTGAACCTAAGATTCTCATATGCATGATTTCATATTTGAGATGTATTTGATCATTGATCTTCGTCAATAGATGATGTTGAGCTTCGTTATAAAATGATATAGAGAATATGCATGTTTTGGGAGTAGTGTATAGCACCGAGTAGGCTAAGGGTCGATCACCCTACGCCTTAGAACTACGCGCCAATGTAAGTCAATACTATTATATTACTTGGGACCTCCCTTGTGAGCTATCCCTAGCCCTAATGGCCCACGAGCTTGATGTCGATATCATGGTATCATCCCTAGCCCTGGCAAGGCTTTGGATGGCTCTACCCACTTGAGTGGGATAGTCCGGACAACGTAAGCTCTATCATGGTATGTTGGTTAAAAGGCGAGTCTCCCATTGTTCCTCATGATTTCAGATATACAGGTCTCATTACTCATGGGATTTATATATTTATGAATGTTCTAATGCAGGTTTGAATCAATGTTCATCTTTACTTATAAATGTCAGGTTTTAGCTTTGAGTCAATCGATTCAGTTATCATGTTATGAAGCTATGTCATGTTATGTTATGAAGAGATCATTATTTCAGAAAGAATGCATGCAAGACCTACTCTAAGATTCTTAATGTTTTTGTTTGCATTATGCATTTTCTCTAAATGATGTTACTTATGTTAGCGATTTTACTTACCTTACATACTCGGTACATTCCACATACTGACCATATACTCGATGCAGTATTGTTTCATGATACAGGACCTGACTCTCAGGTTTAGCTGCGCTCATAGTTCGACTTCTGAGATTGCATTATTCATGTTGGTGAGTCCTCATCTCCCGAGGATTAGACTATTAAGTATTTCTTCTATGCACTTCAGTTTTAGTTCTGTTGAGTTAGTTGGGGTCTTGTCCCATCAACTCGTCATGTTTAGAGGCTATTCAGACATATGTATGTTTTCAGCTTCAAATTATGCTTTCTGATGTTATGTTTAAGTTTAGACTTCTCCTATGATTCTAATGTTGATTGTTCAGTTTCTTTTATTGAGTTAGATGTATGCTCATGCCATGGGTTGACTTGCGGTCTCTCGGGGCTCCTTGTCCTGTGTTATGATCCGGGCATCTATTTGGGTCGTGAAACAGGTTCCCACAACTACGTTTCCACCATAGGTTATTGGACCAAGAGATCCCCAGACTTGTGATCAGCCAGCTCAGCCACTATACCCTGACAAGGTACATTGGGCTTTCTCTGATAGGGTGTATACATCGGACTCTATGTCTAGCTCAGATGGTTATATGTTGGTTATAGACTCTCCCACCTGTCAGTATAGTTTAGTTCAACTCACTCTCAGTTTAGCTCAGTTCACTCATTCAGTTTCAGGACATGTTTATCACCGTCAGTCAGGGTCATTATTGAACATATCACCGTTATAACTCAGCTTTTATCAGTATTCAGTATCAGTTGGTGATTTCATGTTTTTTCAATTCAGTGATTATTTTTCCATACTTTATGTATATCTCACATACTCAGTACATTCAAAGTACTGACGTATACTTTCCATGTTATATCAATTATTATACAGACGCAGGTTCTCAGTCACAGCATTGTTAGTAGTTCCCTCCGACGATTTCAACAACAGTTTATTTTGTGAGTCCTCATCTTCTGAGGACGATGGTTGCTTCCCAGTTAGTTCTTATTTAGTTAGAATTTAGAGTTAGCTGGGAGCTTATCCCAACAACTCATCAGTTAGTAGTTGGCTTTGAGAGATAGATGTTCAGTATTATTTATAGTTATGTTTACTCTTTCCAAAACAGTATTATTTAGATATTTATTTTTTCCCAACTTCCATGTATGCTTACTTAGTTACCTATGTGATAATAGACCATGGGTTCGCTTGGGGTCACTGTGACTCCAAGTACCGTGTCCCGTCCAGGGTGCAGACTCGGGTCGTAATAGATTCATTCAATGTGATTGTGTGGATGTGTAGCCATAGGAAACAAGCTAAGATCATGATGCCATGAGAGGTGAGCTTGATTTGTTAGGAGTTGTACACAATGTAACAACTAGAACTTTCCTAAGTGTGTATATGATAGCTAGTTGCTAAAGAGGTGAGATAAAACCAAGGCATGCTTTGAAAAACCCATTTTGTCCATTATTATTGTACCTTCCTTAATGCTATCCCTAGTTAATGCCTTTGACCTTCAAGCCTTAATTTTCTTCTTAGCCACAAAAGAAGCCTATTCCCCTTTGTTGCATGACCTTTAGAATTTTTGATCCAAAGATAGTCTAATGCACTTTGAGATTTAAGAATGAAGGTCCACCTAGGTAGAAAGAGTCAAGGGAAAGGAAGGAATGAAAGACAAAATGTGTGGATGATAAGTAGAGAAAATAAAAGAGGGGTGCCCATAAAAAGATGTTATCTACTTGCTGCTAGAACATAAATGAAAGATACTCAATGGTTGATTATTCTTTTTGAGCTTGTAAGGAGAAACTAACAGTCAAGTAATATAAAGAGGGGCATGAGAAAGGAAAATAGGACTAGTGAAGGAAAGGGTGAGAAGTTAAGAAAAGAGGTGGAAAAGAAAGATGAAAAAATGTCTTAAATTGCTTAGGATTGGTAGCCACTACTAAATAAAATTATTCCTACCCATCCCTTGGCCGACATTATAACCAAAGATAAGTCCTTATGATCTTACTCTCTTTGAAGGGATGAAGTAGTCTAATTATACATAAGGGGCAAGCCTATGGTATGTTGTATGTGTATGATACATTGATAATGCTCAACTCACACTCTAGTAAATGTATGAAGCAGACGTTGTCAATAAAGAATCCAACTAGGTTGGGGTCGATTCCATAGGGAATATGGTCAAGATGTAGAATAATGTTTAGTGTTTATGCTTTCAGTTTGATTTATATCCTAATGGGGGGTCTTTAAAGAAGTAATCAAGTAAGAGTATTATAAATTGATGTTGTTGTAAAGTTTATGCAATTAAGTAGGGAAGTGATCCCATGGATTCATACCAACTTTGGGTGAATACGTTAGTAATATATCTCAATATGTAGTCTGTAGAACTAATAAAGTAGGTTCATCTAAATGACTGATTCATCCTTATTGGATGCCTATACTCAATAACCGAATTAGGTCTCTTGAGTCTTTTCACTTTAACCATTATCAATTTGTTCCAAACTAACTATCCTACGACCGTAGCTCAAGCCATTCAATGAATCTTAAAGTTCAAGGCTTTGTTGTTCTTCTCTTTTCCTAATCTCTACCTCTCTAGGTTCAAGCAAGTAGAGAATTCATGCAAGTTCTAATGTTGCGCTCCATTAAGAAATGCTTAAAATGAAGAGAAGACAATACAAACATAAGCATAGGTTTTGAATCGCTATGTGTAAACCCTAGTTATTTATTCCACCATGGTTCCCACAACCTTAGTTTTGGAGGTTTTTGCCTTTCATGTTTGTAAGAAACGATTAGCATTCATGGATGAAATCATAATTAGAGAATTACAATAACCATTGAAATAAAACCCAATTGATTATTGCACAATTCAACTTCTAACAATTCATGAACAATGAAAAATGTCTCCAAGAATATTGGACAACTCAAGAAGAATCTCCAATGTAACGGTTCTCTATCAAAAAGTCGGTCCCTTAACAAAAACACCTAGAAAAGTATTTATAAAAATAATCAAAAACCTTTCCTAAATTAACAAGGATACTGCAATAACTATCGCAGCCAGATCCTACAAGTTGTAGCTTGTTGCCACGAATCGTACCTTCCATCTGTAAATGCTTGGCATCTTTGAAATTTGTTAAGTCTTGGGAGCTGGTACGACTCGTACAATGTTGTTACGAGTTGTATGTGTCTGTTGTGGTCTTATACTGTGATGTCTGGCATCCTCTGAATATTTCCATGAGCCTTGGGAATGATTCATACATTGATGTTACGGCTAGTGGTATCCTCTCGTACCCTGGGATCTGCCAATCAATATTTTCTTTGAACTTCACCATGACTCCTTGGTAAAAGTCGTATGTAGTCATCACGACTCGTAACTACTACCCATACCAGGAGACTAAACAAGTTCATACTTCTATAATTTTCCACGACTGGTCTGGTACAACTCGTACCACCAGTCGTACTTGACCATCACCTTGTGCAGTTCCTCTGGAGTTTATCATGAATACATAGTACGGCTCGTACCCGGAAGGTACGGCTCGTACCAGAAAGTTATGACTCGTACTAAGTCCTGGAACTTCACCATTTTCTGCACTCTTTTGACTTCTTTTATAGAATTAAACTCCAACACATGATATCCCAGAAAACAAATCAAATGTGCATCATATCTGTATAAACATGCCTAAGACCATGCATCTTTCCTCAGTTTTAAGCATTGAAAGTGTTTTAAACCCGTAGAACATCAACACACTCAACGCAAAGCTTTTGCATGTCCTCAGGAAAACAAAACAAAACTATAACACGACATTTAACTAGAAAGTAAAGTAGAACACCTATAGCCAACACACTGAAATTTGCACGCATGACTTTTATCAGATATTGACCCATTTTTCATTCAAAACTAGGTAAGCTATGCGTACATTCAACTACAACTCATGACACAAGAATCTAGATATGACATCTAACTATTAGCTATAAACTGAGTATCACTAATACTATTTGTAGTGACAACCGGTAGAATGCAATTGCAAATCATGTACCCTCACAGCCCCAACACTTACGAATATTTATATATATGAAACTTGGACTAACAAGCAAGACCCTCTCTCTCACAAAGAAGTTCTAAATACTGCACAACAGATACCATAAGCTTTCCCTTATTTTCTCTACTTTTGTATTTTAGAAAATCAACCTAGGATCACTATAGGACTTTTATCGGCTTGAATGTAGGCTTTGGGTCGGGTATGATATATATGAAATAGTGACTAACCCTCCTTGGAACTACACAACTTGGATTCACTTTTTACTTTTTACCCTTTTTCCCTTTTTCATCTTTTTTCTCCCTTTTTCTCCATTCAACTGTCATTTGTGGCTATGGTGAATTTTCTATTTTTTTTTTCAACTTCGTTTTTATTCACCATACCCAACCTTTCATTAACCATCTTTTTCTATTTTTTTTCGTCCACCTCATCTATGCACCCTTACAATAGCTACCCTCAACTTAGGCGTTTTTCCTGAGTTAAGGTTCACAACATCCAAGGAGGGACCAGGGCTAAAACCGGTTCATTATAGACAAAATAGGGAAGGTGAATGGGTCAATCAATAAAACGGTCACTTTTAGGCTTAAACCTGGGATCAAGGGATCAATTTTATTTGGTAGAGCAATATAAGCTAAAAGTGAGCTAAATAAAAAATGGACTGTGATTCTTTCCTAAGAAACTATTCTACAACCTATATATAGACCAATCGGGAAAGTTATGGATCCCCTATAGAGTATTGAACTAGGTAAGAATCCTCACTCACACATGGTACAGGTTTGCATTTATTCTATCTATCTGGTTCATGCACATCTAAGCTATAATTACACATGCTAATCTATCAAATGCCATAAAAATATCCATAGTAGTCATGCTTCGCAGTCAACATACACAACTAAACACAATTTTTTTTTAAAAAGGGCCATTTTTTCAACAATTCAAAATCATCAAACACACGTGCATTTATTAGTTGTAAAGTACTTTTAATCTACTTCTAGTTAAACAAAAACAGAAAAAAATCCTAAACATGTCGGTTCTACTAG